>JAJIZL010028393.1:175506-209070 GCA_023969395.1 Amblyomma maculatum
ATGACGAGCGAAGACGGGAAAAACGGGGAGAAAAGGCGACTGCTAGGCTCGTCGCAGCCGGCACGGAGCGCACGTGCGAAGCCGGCACACGTGACCGAACGAGCCGCCCCTATTGGTCTCCTCTTTTCGCGGCACGTGGCAAGGCGCCGAAAATTTGGTCCGCGACCCATTCGTTCCGCGGCAGCTTAACCCGCCGCTGGCGGCATTCCGCGCGCGTCTTCCCGCTAGTGTGTCTCTACCCTTACGCTGGCGGCAGTGGTCGGCACCCCGCCAGCTTAATTGTGTACCCGCAGCACCCACGTAATCTCACTAACATTCATGTTCTTCTTTTTTCTACCTGCGACACTATTCATCAGCTTTCTTTAAATTCTATTTATTCTTTTACAACTCCATAGAGCGATTACCCAACCTTCTTTCTCTTCTTTTCCCACCTGATACATGATTCAATACATGAGCAATGTGTCAAATGCCTACTACATGCGTGGACAGTTACAGCCCCTTGTAATTGCTATTTTCGCACTTTGAGTATTTATGGGTTTCTTCTGCCACCATCCAATATTTACTTCTCTTCGTGGTCTTCTTTCCTTATAATTCTCCAGGCTCTGCTTACTGGCATTGTGGCTTTCATTTTCATGCATGTAAAGCTATGTTTAACCTTGCCTATCCCCCATCTATCTTTGGCCGTTATCAGCCACCGTGTGTTCGGCCCTTTTCTCGTTACGTGCCCCCAGTGTTCGACATCGCCCCTGAATGTTGTTATCTCTTTCGTTTTTCTCCTCTCTCCTGCCATTCATCCGTCGGCTGTGTTTGAACCTGTTCTGCTTCTTTTACGTTCGTTTATATTCCTGTATGTATCACCGTAGTCAGTTTTAGGTTCCTCTAGATAGACCTTGACCACACCCGGCATGAACGGCAGCATATGAAGGCATTTTCATTCATAGTTATTTTCCCTTGCGGCAGTAGCGGACCCTTACATTTTAGGCGGAGTGGTTTCAGGCCTGCCCGGTGATATTGCCGTCTTCCTTGCGCCATCTCATAAGCGTTCGATAGTCGTTACACGGGATCCTTTTTGGTGGTATTTCCTGTCTATTCCTCCACCTACGCTGTGGCGGTTATGTGCACCTCTTCGCCTTCTTGCTTTCTTTTCGTCTCAGTTTATCCTCCCCCACGGGCATTATTTGTCTCCTTTTTAGAAGAGCTGGGCGATGCGATTGCCTTGGCGGCCGGCCACCTCGTCATACTGGCTGGCGACATTAACGCCAGGTATGAATTATGGCGCCCTGCGACCCTGACTGACACGGCTATAAATTAGTCCACTCTGCAATTGCCCATCCAATACCCGTTGTTAATAATCCAGCTTCCGCCCCGAACTATGATAACCAATATGCCAAATCATGGATTATTGTCACTCTCGCTTCACCGCCAATCTTCAGCTTCGGATACACTTGGATCATCTCGGACTCCGAATCAAAGTCCGTAGACTATTATACTGAAGTGACAGTTCTCCTCCTACAAATCCGTAAAATCTAAAGGTTGCATCGAGAGCTCGTATCCTCGACTGTCTCGCAATAGACACATATGTTCCTCGGGTCGCTCCTCGTGCATTCCTCGTATGTACTGGAGACCGTCGTCAAGCGGTTCTATGACCGGGTAGTCACACTGATTCAGCGTCATAAGCCGCACGGCTGCAGGTTCTCGGAGCTCTAAGCCATCGAAGCCATTGTGGTCGCCCGAGCTCGCCATCAACCGGCGCCGCGAACAAGCCTGCGCCGGCGCATCCAGCGTCGCTCAGATTTGTCGATGCACCATGCATACCGCACCTCCTTTCAGGCGGCACTTGCATGTTGCCAGCAACAAATTAAGGAGGCGAAGGACATGGTTTCACAACAGACATGCCGCGATGCCACCCGAAAAACTCTTTTCGGCACACAATTTCAGTAAGCATTTGCAAAGCTGCACGCCCCTGTATTTCCACCGCCGCTGGACATCGGTTAAGGTGTTCTGACGACCTCCGTCCTCGAGCCCGCGGCACTTTTGATCCGAACACAAGTAGCCTGTGATGATACTTAAATGGATTCAGCTCTACACGCGTCTATCCGTGCATCTGTCGAGTTGCCTTACAACATTTCCGTGCCTCCTGACTCTCGCATAACGAGCTTCATTTGCGCGTGAACGCACTCGGTACGTGCACGGCTCCCGTCCTGGATGTGATGACGGCGCCATTGGTTGCCGGCCTCTGGAGTTGCCACCCGTCATTATTCTTCTTCCTTTTCAACAGTGGCTTCCTCTCGGCCACTTTTTCGTGGAGTGGCGCATGGGGCCGGTTGTTTTCCTTCTCTAAGCGGGGCCGTCCAACTTCTCGCACTACTTCCTACCGGGCAATAATAATGAATTCAATACTGGGTAAATTATGAAAACGCTTACTGCACAGTCGTTTTAATTATTTCTTGTACGCCAGGGGCCACCTCCATCACAAACAATTTGGGTTTGCATGTAGTACTGTTCAAGTGCTCACCTCGTTTCGGACGGCTCTGGAATATTTCCGCACATGCCGCACTCCCGTGGTTCTCATATCCCTAGATTTTCAGGGTGCATTCGATTGTGTTTGGCATCCCCTCTTCCTTAGCTACTTCCGTGACTGCGGATTTCCATCCAACCTCTCTCACCTTTTACCGTTCCTTCCTATCCCAGCACACGGTGGCCTACCGCACGCGCACGGACGAGGAGGTGTCTGCCAATCATACTCTTGGCTGCCCTGAGGCATCCCCTGTTTCCCCCACTTGTCGAATAACGTTATCATAGACCTTCTCAAGTATCCAATGCCTCCTGGTGTCTTCTTACAAGCGTTTGCTGGAGACACCATAGAATTGATACCGGTCAGAACGCGCCATGAACTCGAACAGTTTTATGTAGACGTCCTCAACAGGATAGCCAGCTGGGCCTTCACTCACGTGGAGGCCCAAAGGGTAACCTCACCGTAAACTTTGCAGGCGGGCCGCTGAGCTTCAAATAAATCTGAATTTCGGGTGTTGTTTTGGCTGCCATCTCACAATTTTGCTTTATGCTAACTTCCTGCGCGACAACGCAGATGTACTCAATTTGTGCCTCATCTCATTTCTTTCCTTTCATCGTTCGATACCTCTCTTCTTTGCGTCTGCTTTATTTCCAACTGGTACAACCCACCTTTATGTTCGTTGCTCAAGTTTGGTGGTCTTGCCCCGTTCGTTCTCGCCTTCGGGGTAAGCTAGTTATAGTGCAGCGTGTCCTTCTTCTCCCTTTCACGGGAGTATTCCGTAGAACGCACACGGCTGCTCTCTAGGAGCTCGTCCGTGTACCTCCTCTACCCATGGAGCTGGAGCGCCTCTGTGCAGAGTCCTAAACGGTGCGGATGCCGTCAATTTTGGAGGTCGCTTCTTTCTCCCATCCAATATTCTTTCATGCTTTGATCACTGGTATGACCATCCCTCTCTGGCCTTTTCTTTCTCGGTCACCCGTCTTCTCCCTTCTAATTTTCCTTTTCAGTCCTCCTTTCCCGGCCGTCATATATATACACACCGCGCCGCGGGCGCTACCTTTGTTGCATTTTTATCTTGTGGCGCGCCATGTAAAGTAGCTCGGTTTCGCCTTGAGACAGCCTCCAGTGCCTTCTGCGCTGAGGCTGTTGCGTTTCACGATGCTTGCTGTTATGCCCGGCACGCCCCTTCTCCTTTGCTCTTGCACATCTCCTCTGATTGCCTTTCTCTGCTTCAGGCTATCCATTTTCTTTCAACCCAAGATTTCCGCATCCGCGACATAAACTGCCACTCTTAACACCATATTACTTCATCATGCTGTCTTATATCATGTCTCCACCCAGTGTGGTATCTGGGGCAACGAGCTAGCAGACAGGGCCGGCTCTCTGGCATCGACACGTCGCCTCCTACGGCCGTCGTGGCGGTCGCACGTGGCTGTGCGTACTCGTGCGCGTCAAACTGTTCTAAGGCTGTGGGCATCCATCTGGACCGCAGATCACTCAGACACCCTCCTTTATATTTTTGTCCCCTCTATTCTTCGTCTACCCCTCACTTCCCCTCCATCCCGTTCTCTTGTTTCTCTCATAACGGGCCACGGCCGTTTTCCTTCGTATTTCATTGCTTTGCACTTCTATCTTCGCTTTTCTGTCCATGCGATGATGCTAAAGGGGAAGTTATTCATTAGCTTCCTCCTGTCCCATCACGTGGTAATAGCAAAGCGGCTGCCTAGTTATCCGAACTTTGTTCTCCTCAAGGCGTTTCCTTATTATCATCCGCTTGTTCTCTTGGGATGCTTATACGAATTGCCGTTCGTGTTTCGTCTTTGCTCCCAGCGGTCCCTCGCGTTAATTTCTGCCCCAATGCTTCGTATCCCTACCGGTCATTACAAAGTCTTCAACATGTCTAGTGTTGTGGTGGGCATCATATTGTCGAGTTTGGTGGGCAGTGGCCCTGCCCCTGCCATGTGGACACGTGGCTTTCCTGTTTGCTTTCCCTGAATGTCCTCGTTATTGTTTATCTGTATTAATAGATGGATTTGCTCAGTAATGACTGTTAGCTGAACTCTTTTCTGTTTTTTTTTTTTGGTAAAGCTTCACTTCTCTTGTTCCTGCCTATTTCTTTTTTCTCGTTGTTTTCTTTAACCTCCCCCATATTTTTCTTTTTTTTTTGCTCTTGGAGCCTGCTTTCTTTAGCCCTCTGTGCTGCTCCCGTCTCCCCTTCCCACCTTTTTTATTTTGCTCCTCTTCTTTTCTTGACTTCTCATCCTTCCCACAGATCCTCGCACCTTCCTTTATCGTGGCCACTTGCGACTACATCGGAAGTTTCTCGGCACGCTAGATCCCGCCTTGTGTGTGTGTTTTCGTCCCTATCATGACTCATTTTGTAGAGGGGTATTTTCTGCCCTAAAAACCACTTTTACCACCCAACATTTGTGCCATAGGTTTCGTTTTCTAATGGCTTTTCTTAATTTTTCTCTTGGTAGTTTCCCAATTTCTTGTTTTCAATTGGTTTTGCCCGTGATAACCTCTGGTTCAGCGCGGGCTTTCTCACATTTTTTTAGTTTTTTTTTGTGTCATCTTGAGAATTCGACAATAAAGGCATCCCTGACATATAAAAGTTTTAATGGAGTCAACCAGGTAGGTGCCCTGCTTGTTGATGTTGCAGACGACAAAGGTAGGTAGATGGTGTCTAAGGTCTCGTGTTCCTCTATATATACGTAGAAGTCGCATGTGCGATGCTTTTTTAATTCGTTCTGTAAGTATTGTTCGTCAGCGAACGATATGCAGTTGTTCTCCGGTGGCTCGATTCACTACAGTTCAAGATCGCCGTTCTGAACTCCTACGCAAATGCAGTTCCTTTCTTCGCGATAACGGCTTCAGGAGCACTGTGACAAAAGCAGAATTCACTGGACAAAAAACTTATCAACTTCTGTTGCTCTACCTTTAGGCAGGGGTCTTGCTTAGGTGTTGCACGTCTTGACCCAATTGTTGCCTAGTGACGAAGTTACAGTCGTCAGCAAGAGTGGTATACAACGCTCAGCCGGTGGCGCAGCTCGAAAAAACTTAATCCAAACTTTGTGTAGCGGCAGTTTTCTGAGATGGAGACAATAGTGGCCGTACCTTAATTTATTCGAATGCGTTTGTCGATGTCGCTGTCCCTTACGCTGCCGCTAGATGGGATTTCGTAGCAGTTTTCCCGAGCTCTGTCACTGGCTGAGCGTTGCATACCGCTTTTGCTCGTGACTGTATGTCCATCATTCTTGTTAGAGTTTATTTGGCGTTAGTATAGGGTTCAGTTGTCCAGCAGGAGTGATCGGAGATGTCTTCCGTCGCTGACACTCGCAGTGCTTTTTGACGTAATGAGCGACGCCAGCAGCCAATCGTGAGCAATAAAACTCGGCTCGGATTAGGACACCTTGCGTGCAACCACGAGATTCCTCGGGCTAGCTCAATGTAGAACTTGTGTACAATTTCCTTTGCGAGGTTGGCGGGCACAATAAGACGTGCAGTCCTCTAGTATGCAAAGGTATTCTTTACGATGACATCATTGTCTGACGCGAAAGAGGACCACAGGCGCTTGATCACAGAGGGAGATACGAATTCTCTTTAAGTTATTTGACCACTTCGCAGTTCAGGGTCTGAACGCTACTATTTCATGAAGCTGGCTCTACCTGTACCAAGAAGGCGATGTAAATATTTTTTATCGGGGGAACACTATTGGGTGCTCGGGATGAGCAGTTTGCGTCTGAAAGCTTGCGCTCTGATTTGTAGACCCGAAACATTTCACACTCTTGTAGGTGCACGCTCCTTCAACAGGCCCGTTGGAGTGGTTTTTCACATCCGATATCCATCGCAGTCTGTGACGATCACTTACAGATATGAATGATCGAAAGTCTAGGTTCGAGCTGGTCTTCTAAGTGACTCACATCATCAAAAGGAGCTCTTTATCGGTCGTCGAGTACGTGCCTTCGCCATTAAACAGAGTGGCAGCTTATGCGGCAGCTTTCTTTTTCCATCAATGCTCTGCGGGAGAACGGCGCATTGGCACAAGTTGCTTACGTCGGTATGAATTTGTCTGGTTTTTTTCGTCAAAGTGCCAAAGGACAAGATGGGACCGTGAGCGGCGCCTAATTCTCTCGAGAGCTTGTGATTGGTTTGCATCCCATTTAAAAAGCACGTCAGCCTTTGTGAGCTGCGTCAAAGGGTAGTCGATGCGCGAAACGTTGCTCCCAAATCGGCAATAGCACGTGCACACTCCCTGAGACTCGTTATGGCCGAGACGGTTTCCACATCCAGACTACTAGTGGCGGTCGCCATCGCCGCGGCTTTCGCTATGCAACACCCACAGTAAGCGACTCCAAGTTGGCGATAAGGAACATGGCTACCGGCAAGGTATCCAACCCGCCTCACACTCACTGAATAAGAGAATCTGCTGTTTTGTGAGGTATCACAATAATATGGACCCCAGCTCATATGAGAAATTAGGGAAATGAGGTTGCCCATCAATAATCTCGAGCATTAACTGGCCGAGTGGTGGCCCGAACCTGGAACCGGAACCCATCGGTGAGCTAGTTGTATCATGCCACGAACTCACTGTACTTTAAAAAGCAATAGAAAAGCTCCCACTTCCCCATAAACAGTGACCAGACAACAGCAAGTCATATGGAGACAGCTACTGATGGGGATGCTGCCCAATCCAAGATAAATATCAGAATTCATAAATAAGGTTATGAATCCCATCAGTGACATTTGCGGCGAGAACAAAAACTTCGATCAAACAATCTGGGCGTGCAAAGCCCATAAGCCTACCTCTTACTTCATCACTCAAAGAAGCTTGGGATAAGCTAAGCTTCAGCGCTGCCCCTGACATTCAGTTAAGAGCCTTTGAATGCGCGGGCACCGCCAAAGCTCTCCATGGCCTTCTGCACGATAGCTGACCGCCCTCTATTCCTACACATTATTGTGAATAAAGTTGTATCAGCCTATGCTACGCGGGTCTGACTGAATACACTTTTTGCTTATGGTGTACGCCAGGAATAATGTCGCCTCGTAATCGAAGTGTTAGTTTTCCTCTTTTAATATTAGGCTTTCAGTTTGTGTTCAAAGTGAGATGAAAAGACATTGGCATGATTCAAGTATTTTCAAGACATCTGTCATTTAGATACTGCCAATACAATGTCGAATACTCGCTGGAACGTCACTGGGGCGAAGCAGACGCTAAGTGGCATCACAAATAAATTCAACACGCCATTTATTTGGTTGAATTCGGTCTTTTCGCGATCTCATTAGTCGAAATTTATTTACTAGTAGCTACACTAAGGTCCATTGGCGCTGTATATTTTGCATTGGAGAGCTTGTCCAGTGTGACATGGGTGCGGGGTGTGTAGACATCCTTTTTCGCTATGTTTTTGAAGCGGCGCTAATGAACACAGAATCTAAGTTCATAAGAAGTACTATTGGCGCCTATCGGCTCTTTGATGCCTGGTTTTTATTGTCAGGAAGCATGTCACCGACTTGCTAGCGGATCGCTTGAAATTCTCGTGGTGATACGTGGTAGGGGCTTTGACATAGGTTTCGGACATGTTCTGTCTCTTATAATGCATAGTTTGGCTAGCAATGTTGGGAGCGCCTTTTATACTTACAAGAAGCACTTGCTGTAGGTTTGCTGAAGGCTGCACGCCTTGTCTTGTCTACTTCTAAGCCGCGCTGGGTTTATTTCGAAGTTGGCTCGGATACTTTAATAAGGTGCCTCATCTTCAGATTGGTCGGTGATAGGAAGGCCAGAAAACACGTACACAGAAAGACATAAATGACACAACTGCTCACTTCGGCCTTTTATGACACAAGAAAAATAAACAACATACATCGAAACAAAAAAGAAGGTAGAACGTCGCAACATGTCACCCAGTAACTTTGATGGTTAAGCCGCTCTCCCAAACATGAATTGGGAGTATAATCAGGGGAGGCGCGCGTGAAGACAGGGCAAAATCTATACAAAATAATTATGCAGTAATACAGGCACATACCGACAAGTTACCGACATTCTAATGGAAATTAAGAAGAAGAAATGGACATGGGCAGGACATGTAGTGCGAAGAGAGGATAACCGATGGTCGCTTAGGGTAACAAACTGGATTCCAAGGGAAGGAAAGCGTAGCAGGGGGAGGCAGAAAGTTAGGTGGGCGGATGAGATTTAGAAGTTCGCAGGGGTCAAGTGGATGCAGCTAGCACAGAACCGGGTTAAGTGGAGAAATATGGGAGAGGCCTTCGCACTGCAGTGGGTATAATCAGGCTGATGATGATGATGATGATGACAGGCGCATAGCGCGCAGATGCAGCAGGTCCAACCGGGGATGGCATTTGCGTCATTACTGTTATGCACGAAAGAAGACATGTGATCGGACTCTGGGTAAAAAATAACGACGCGCTAATGTTGGGGGAAGTGGCGGTTTCATTGGCCGCCACCCACTGTGACGCAGCCTACATAATATCGGACTCGCAAGAGGCCTGCCGAAATTACGTGCGGGGTAGGATAGCGCCACTCGCCAGCGGAATATTATTGGCACATACAAGAAATTCAGATTCGGCTCCTAGTAAAAAGCAAGTTATATGGGTGCCCGGTCACCAGGGGGAGGAGGAGAACGAGACCGCTCACGCGGCTGCCGAAGTGTTCCTCCCCTGGGGTCTGCTCAATGCTCCGGTCCTACCGAGGCAACCATACCAATCCCGCTCATAACTCAGGCGGGCATTACAAATAATTTGCGCCTCTGCAGGAGGGCACTCGTGGGACCTGCCAATGGTCTCGACTGATCTGAGGAGTGCCACCTTAGACGGCTCAAAACCGGGTGTTTTCTAAATCCCTCCATACTAAAACGCGTTGCCCGACACTCGCGGGTAGGTGCGAATTCTGCGGGCAGTATTCTGACCTATACCACATATTGTGAGCTTGCCTGTCAGCAAAATACAAATATAACAGTTATAAAACAGCCAACTAGGGAGGGCTGGGAGGCAGCCCTGTCTAGCTCAGACCTGGAGACCTGGCGTACCCTGGTCCAGAGAGCTCGGGCTGCGGCAGTGGCCAATGATGTCCCGGAATAGGGTCTTCCACTCAGCTCCCCAACCATACGTACCTCCCTTTCTCAAATCATTTCATTGTAAATAAAAGTTTTCTCATTCATCCAATGGCCCTTCGACTCGGCGGCTCGACATTCGCTGCCACAGCGTGCGGAAAACACTTTTTCAAGAAATATTTTATCTACTTTTTGAACTTTTTTTATTCCTATTTTATAAAGTCTTTTTGTATATTGGAGCAAACTATAAGCCTCGTAGATTGATCATTTTGTAAATTACAAGCGTTGTTTTACCTTTTATTGTTGCTGCAGACTGCTGCAGATGTGCAAGGGGGATATGCATTCCTTTAGCATGGTTATCATACCGTTAACTTTTCAAACGTGATTCTCAAGTATCCGCGACATGATTCCCATTATTTTGCAGATTATTTCAATTCAAACCGTTACTATTTTTTTTTAGTTAGTACTAAAATTCCTAACTTTAATAACCGCCAGGCATCATAGACCTAAAAGCCACCTTCGAATATTTGAAAAAGGGCACGGAGCAACTCAGAGACGTCGGTTGGCTCGGCCGCTCAGGATTTCTTCGGGCTCGGGCGGAGCCTGGGCAAAGGCGTATTTTCTCTTGCTGGCTGGACTGGGCCAGACACCCCGATCCCGAGCACATGCAACTTTTGTGAAGACTCAGATGCGGCCAGGTGCGATAAGCAGCGCCAACCGCATGAGTCGCGCGGCGGCACAACATCCGCCTTGGCACGACGCGCAGTGGGCTGAAGGCCGCCGAAGTATTGCCACTTGTCGCGGTCGCCCAGGCTCTGAGTTTTTTTGTAAATTTGTAAAAACAGTAATGGTTTGAATTGAATTGAATTGAATTTGAATTGAATGAGTTTTTGAATTGAATTGAATTGAATAAGTTTTTGTAAAAACAGTAACGGTTTGAATTGAAATAAGCTGCAAAATAATAGGAATCATGTAGCAGATACTTGAGAATCACGTTTCACAGCCGTCCTTTCACAGAGGAGAAAATCCTCGGCCCATGGCCACGGAAGGCGTCTAACGTTAAAGCCTTCAAAGCACTTATGTGTTTTATGAGAGACACAAACTTGATTGAAAACTGTGACTGTGCTCCTCGCCGCCTTACCTTTCCTATCATTCTCTTCTATCTTTCTCCTTTAAACTCCTCATTCCCCTTCCCCAGTGCAGAGTAGCAAACCGGAAGCTTTCCTGGTTAACCTCTCTGCCTTCTCTCTCTCGCTTGTCACCCGGAAGCAGCTCGCAAGGCAGCCAATCGCAAAAGGCATTGGGGTACTCACCTTCCGTTCCGTTTTTTTTTTTTTTTTTTTTTTTTATATTTGTTTTTTTTACGAGAGAAGTTTGTTTCCCTAGTCCGGCATGAGCCATGAGCCTGCAGGCTCTCATTTCGTCTGATCCGAGCATATATGAGCGCAGCGATACGATTTAGTAGACGTTTGGCAGAGTTGAAAAGAGAAAAAAAGGTTAGTGTGGCTAGATACCTAATTCTTGAAAGGAGCTGAGGAATTTCTCTGCGTGCAAACAAGTCTGAATCGCAGTGTCGAAGCGTACCGCTGTGCTGGGGCCTTTGTTTTAAAAACGATGTGTTACAGGAATTTTCATCATTTTTAATACCTCATGCTGTTTTTGCAAGAAACTGGATATAGCGTAACTCCACTCCTCTTGACCGAACGACAAAGCGGCGGTTACAAAGCAATGCTCAAAACTCGTCTCTGTCACCGAGGCACGTCGATCGATGCTGTGTGCACCAGTGGCATCGACAGCCGTCGTCGTCGCGCGACGCATCGCCAGTGATTGTCGCCTGTTTTTCTGTTACTGTATCGTCGCTTCAACTGCAATCATAACATGTCGGGCCGGGCCCGGGCCTTTAGTCCGAGCACCTGGCGGGCTCAGCTAATTTCAGTGCCAGGCTCCGGTCTGTAGCATGGAGCCTGGTCGAGATTCAAAATTAGGCCCGTGCACACCTCTAGTCGCGTCGGTTGGGTGGCGGACGTTTCGCGCCCGTGCCTGCTTTTATGTGTCTTTTTCGCATTTTCACCAGCATCAGGATATAATGGAACATCAGCATGCATTTTCTGGTCGTTATGCTTAATTACCGCCCTGCCGCGTTGGCTCATCCATGGTATTCCATGTGTAACAGAGTTTCCAGTAGTCTATTTTCTGAGGCAGCTTTCAATGGAAAGTAGAGGTAAACTAAACGGAGAAGAGCCGTGGCCGGTATGCTGTTATCGTGTTTTAGAGGCGTTGATTTAATGGAGATTTTCTTTCCCTGCATTTAGGGCTCTTGGCACTATAACGTCAGCAGTCCAGCTCCTCCACTTGTATCATCGCACTGATTTTGCACCAGAAATCATCTGCCATCAAAGGGGTGCTGCCTGAATGTGACCCAGACTACATCATCAACATTTTGGTGCCACATAACCTGTCACCAACTATGCGAGCCTTGCAGGTAACTTTCATATATGGATGATGTGGTCTTACTATATGAACGCTAAGCATTCACCTGAAGTTATTGGTTTGCCGAAATCAAATTTGTGCTCCAAAATATCTCATTTGTACCTTTGGTGTATGTTATTTAGGTTGTAATTTTATCATGCCTACGTGATAAGATGCTTCATGTACTTGCAGGCCAAGAGACCTATTGCAAAACGCTCTAAAAAGAATGTGTGCCCATAGGCCTTGAATATATATTATGAACTCAACCATATAGAGCACCTAGACTTCAAATATGTGTTTCGATAACTGTTGAGAAGCTCAGTTTATATCTTATAGTGATGTATGCTTCTTTTATGTGCAGGTGGGTGGCAGCGGTGGCGTAACGGTAGAACATCCGCCTCGCATGCAAGAGGACCGGGGTTCAAATCCCGGTGCCGCGCAATTCTCCACCGGATTAAAAAAAATACGCATGTCGATAGAATTGCATAAACAGGTTTGGGGCGCCACCTGAAGCCGGTGAACACATCCGGCAACGCACTCCCTCACCAGAACAGGAGTCGGCCACCCTGGTGCAGTAATTGGCCTCAACCTCTCATGATAAGCTCCACAAAACCCCGGCCCTCAGTCACCAGCGGCTGCGGAACAACTGACCACGGCGGCGGTCAGACCTGTGATGCAGCAGGGGGTGCTAAGAATGCCTGGCTCCGCTGGATAGGCCGCCATTGGAAACTGACCCTGGCAACGTTTAATTCTAGAACCCTAGCTAGTGGAGCTAGTCTAGCAGTGCTCTTACAGGAACTAGAGGGTATGAAATAGGATGTCATAGGGCTTAGTGAGGCTAGGAGACCGAATGAGGCATATACTGCACTGAAGGATGGGCATGTACTGTGTTATCAAGGTTTACCAGAAAGACAACAACTAGTAGGTTTCCTTGTCAATAAGTATATAGCGGGTAATATAGATGAATTCTATAGTATTAATTAGAGGGTGGCAGGCATCGTAATTAGGCTTAATAAGCGGTATAAACTGAAGGTTGTACAGGCCTATGCACCCTATTGCAAAAACCAGCGTCTCTAGTGCGAAACCATTAAGATTTTCGCGCTGGTTTTGCACTGGATCTGCTGGGAACGCTGGAGGTCTGCGATATTCACTGGAGCAGTAACGGGAAGACACTGGCTGCACTGGGGCGATAGGGAGAAAAACGCTGGGATTAGACTTTTGACGCTGGGTGTGTCGCTGGCATCCGCGATGCACTGGGAGAATCGCTGTATGTGCGCTGGGGCCGCACTGGTTCCAGTGCCCCAGTATAGCCGGTGGGGCCTGCGGCGTCAGCCGGAGTAGCATCCCTCAGGGGCCAACAGGGCAACAGCGTACTTTCAATCGACAATCGGGGGGCATATGAAAAATATGGTTCAAGCAAGCACTTTTTGCTGTGAAGTCGTTGCGCATTTGTAAGAAAACAAAGGCAGTATCTTTTTGCTAATGTTTCCATGTTTCGATAGGTCGTTTCGAGCGTTTAGAGAGAGACAACGCCCACCGCGCCTCGATGTCATGACACACTGATGATTAACGCACAACTAAAGCTGGAATTGAATAATGTGGGCTACCATGCATAACCAACTTCACAGCTGATCTTAAGGGCACTCTAACACAATGATTACTGCCAAAATGTTCAATGCGGGCTCAATCGCAGGCGAGCGTAGCCTGCACCACGGCCCAGTATAAACAGCAGAAAGAAAAACTAAAACCAGGAAGAGAGTAGTTTACCGAGCGATGGGCTAATGAGAGAAAAAGCAACAACATACAGCGCTTGTAATACATAATATTTGGCGTGTTTCTCAAGTTTTTGCGCTCCTTCTTACTCTGCGTATCAAGCCGCCGAGCCCTCGCTCATTGCAACGCTTCCCGCAATGTTTACATACAAATAAGGTTTAGTTACACGCAATTAGGGCCATCGCTGCGGCGCTTGCCGGTATTGAAGTAGCTTGGTCGCACTTTTTTCCTTGAAGACTCTTACTAAATCTCCGTGCTCAGCGAAAATTACGCCCACGGTAGCAGAGCACCACCCAAGAGCCGGCGTTGGTAAATTTGCCAGCGATCTATAACTCCACGTGTTAAAATAATTCCAGTGCACAAAATAGCGCGCATAGGCACCCAGAACTTTAGTTGCAAGTCGTGAGAGCAGACAGCAAGCTAAAATGATCAAGAAGTTGCAATTGTTAGAGCGGTAGCAATGGCCTGTAGACTGCGAAACATGAAGTCCCAACCTTATCAATGCGGCTCATGACAAGAAATGTTTAAAGAAAATGCAGTTATCAGCGTGGCCGAGTGGTTAGCATGCTGAGCTAGCGATTGATATGTGCCTAGGGACTTTGTTCGAGGCGCGCTTGGTGCACTACTTTTTTTTTACTTCTTTAGGTTTTTTTATGTACCTAACTTGTTTCGTTACTTTTTACTTTTTAGCTTTTATACCACGCCTATTTTTCTCCGGGCGAACAGTGCCGCCAGTGCGGAGCGTCCCAGTATGCCGCGTCCCAGTGCGCCCAGTTTCCAGCGTCATACTGGGATATAATCAGGTATGGCGCTGGGGCGCTGGCACCTAGTGGCACTGGTTTTTGCAATAGGGCACCTACATGTAGTTATGATGACCAGGCAGTTGAAAGCTTCTACGAAGATGTAGAATCGGCAATGCGGAAAGTAAAGGCGTAGTATACTGTACTAATGGGCGACTTCAATGCCAAGGTAGGGAAAAAGCAGGCAGGAGACAAGGCAGTAGGTGACTATGGCATTGGTACTAGGAATAGCAGGAGAGAGTTACTAGTTGAGTTTGCAGAGCGCAATAACTTACGAATCATGAATACCTTCTTCAGCAAACGGAAGAACCGGAAATGGACATGTAAAAGTCCGAACGGGGAGACTAAAAATGAAATCGGCTTCATAATGTGTTCAACCCCCGCCATCATGCAAGATGTAGAGGTAATCTGGAAAGTGCGATGCAGTGACCACAGGATGGTGAGGTCCCGAAATTGCCTAAACCTGAAAAAGGAAACGCAACAGATTAGGAAGAAAGGAGCCCATCAACGGATCAGCGCTGAGGGGGGAGGCAGAAGAGCTCAGGATCTCGCTACAGAATAGGTATTCAGCTCTAATTGAGGACGGCGACATTACTCTGGAAGCAATGAACAATAATTTCAGAGATATCATTACTGAGTGCGCGGTAGAAGTAGGCGGTAGGATAATGAGAGAGGATACCGGTAAGCTGTCTAAGGAGACGAAAGTTTTGAATAAGAAACGCCAGAGTATGAAAGCTTCCAATCCAACAGACCGGACTGAATTGGCCGAGATATCAAACCTAATCAATAAGCGCAAGGGGGCCGATATAAGGAAGTATAACATGGAGAAAATTGAGCATACTGTAAAGAACGGGGGAAGCCTTAAAGCGGTAAAGAAGAAATTGGGCATAGGCAAAAACCAGATGTATGCGATAAGAGACAAGGCGGGCAACGTCATCACGAATATGGATAACATAGTCAAAGTAGCCGAGGAGTTCTATACAGATCTCTACAATAGCCAGAGTAGTCAGGACCGTAATGAGATGGGCGGTAGGGAAAAACAGTCTGACGTTCAACCAGTAAAGAAGGACGAGGTGAAGAAAGCATTAGAAACAATGAAAAGGGGGAAATCAGCTGGGGAGGATCAGATAACTACAGATTTGCTGAAGGACGGGGGGGATATCGTGCTAGAAAAACTGACCACCCTGTATACACAGTGCCTGGTGTCATCGAAGGTACCGGAACCATGGAAGAATGCAAACATCATCCTCATTCATAAGACAGGGGACTCTAAGGACCTTAAAAATTACAGACCAATCAGCTTACTGTCTGTTACGTATAAGGTATTTACTAAGGTAATCGCTAATAGAATCAGGACAACCTTAGACTTCAATCAAGCAATGGATCAAGCAGGGTTTCGGAAACGGTACTCTACTATCGATCATATCCATACCATCAATCAGGTGATAGAAAAACGCTCGTAGTATAACCAGCCCTTATACATAGCGTTCATTGATTACGAAAAAGCATTTGACTCAGTTGAAACCTCGGCGGTCATGCAGGCATTGCGAAATCAGGGGGTAGACGAGCCGTGCGTGAAAGTGCTGGAAGATATATATAGTTGCTGCACGGCAACCATAGATCTGCATAAAGGAAGAAACAAAATTCCCATAAAAAAGGTGTTAGGCAAGGAAACACACTCTCCCCAGTACTATTCACAGCTTGCTTAGAGCAAGTATTCAAAGACTAGGAATGTGAGCAGTTAGGGATAAGGATAGATGGAGAATACCTCAGTAATCTGCGATTTTCTGATGACATTGCCTTGCTAAGCAACTCGGGGGATGAACTGCAAATAATGATTGATGACCTAGACAGGAAAAGTAGAAAGGTAGGCTTGAAAATCAATATGCAGAAGACTAAGGTAATGTTCAACAGCCTCGGGAAGGAAAAGCAGTTTACATTAGGTAGCGAAGTACTGGAAGTAGCAGGCGAATATGTCTACTTAGGACAGGTAGTAACCGCAGGTCCGGACCATGAAAAAGCAATAACAAGTAGAATAAGATTGGGATAGAGCGCATTTTGCAAGCACTCGCAGAATATGACTAGGAGCTTACCGGTATCGCTAAAGAAGAAAGTATATAACAGTTGCATCTTACCTGTACTCAGCTATGGCGCTGAAACGTGGAGCCTAACCAAGAGAGTTCTACTCAAGTTGAGGACAACCCAGAGGGCTATGGAACGAAAAATGGTAGGGGTAACATTAAAAGATAGGTAACGGGCAGAGTGGGTCAGAGAAATAACTCAAGTTACCGACATTCTAGTGGAAATTAAGAAGAAGAAATGTGGATGGGCAGGACATGTAGTGCGAAGAGAGGATAACCGATTTTCGCTTTGGGTAACAAACTGGATTCCAAGGGAAAATTGTAGCAGGAGGCGGCAGGAAGTTAGGTGGGCGGAAGAGATTAACAAGTTCGCTGGGGTCAAGTGGATGCAGCTAGCACAGAACCGGGTTAAGTGGAGAAATATGGGAGAGGCCTTCGCCCTGCAGTGGGTATAGTCAGGCTGATGATGATGATGATGGTGATGATGATGGTGATGATGATGATATGTGCAGATGACATTTGTAAGACCCACGGGGCCAATCTCCTCAACACTGTTCTTGAATAGTTCTGCTTCCCTGCCTGGGCCACACGCTTCTCCCGGCGCCTCAACCTCATCATTTGATCTATCGACTTTTCACTGGAAATTAACATGCTGAACACAGTCCACTGCAGTTTTCATCCATGGCGGACCCTAGCCTGGAATGCACCCCATGCCCAGCCTTAGTACTACAAGGCTCTGCCTCAGCCCTGCTACCCATGTCCAGCCCTTTCCATCAGGACCAAATGCACACTGCTTCCCACCCCGTCTCCCAGCACTACCTGGCCATCTGCTGCTATATTGCCCTGATCTGTACCCTACTTACTAGCCCAATCAATCTCAAACCTGTAACCCATGCGTCTTCTTCCTGCACTGCACTTTAACCCTCTTATGTGCTTGTGGCATGTACGTATATGTTTATGAATTCTCAATAAAATGTTTTTGGAAAATGTTTTTATTATCTCATTGAATTGCATTGTTTTCATGACTCCTTAGGTAGATGACATGCAAATAGTATTGGGAAATGACTGAAAAAAAAACCCCATAGTGGTCAGCTTGAGTTATTCAAAGCAAATGGCGGCAGTAAGGGCAAGGTGAAATAACTTTGCATGGCTAAAGATGGCTTAACAGTGGCAGGGCCAGTGCTATGTATGCCAATGCATCCTCGTTCCATGTCAATAAAAACTAATATGTTAGACTACTGGTACGGCAGCTTATTCTTTTATGTTGGCTGAGTCAAGACTGGTTCATTGTTGGCATGTACGCCGCACCAATATAAAAAAAAATTGTGATTTCTCAAAAAACAAGTGTTATGCCAACGTTGGGGCCAATTTCTGCCGACGTTAGACCGAGGTTGGTGAGATGTTGGTGTGCTGCCTGGAGTAAGCTTCGCATGTCTTTCAAAACGGGTTAGCTTTTTTATAACTTCTTAGTTTGGTTGACCCTTGAGCCCTTTTTTTCAGGATATGGCATGTGTGGTGCACTGAATTTTAATATTGTTTTTTGTCCTTCACCCCTCCTTGCGGAAAGCGTTTGAGAACTGTACCCCTGCCGATGTATTCCTTAGCAGGACCGTTCGCAATGCTTCTTCCACTTCAAGAAATTAGTGTCTTTCCCGTACCTTTTTTAGGTGTTTAATTATCGTCCGCCCAGCCTTGTAGATATTCTTGCTGCTACCGCTTTTTGTTTTCCATTTAGGCCACAAAATTACGTGTTTTATGCTGAGAAACACATACGAAAGAAATATTTTTTCACTTCTTGGCTTACTTTCTTCTTCCTTAACCTCCGTCCGCCCCCCCCCCCCCTCCGTAGTATTTCTTATGAAGCAAAAGCGCATTTAAACCCCTCCTACTGGTGACCGCGCTGCCCAGATGAAGACAAGTCCACTTGTCCTGACGTTGGCTCAACTTGCGAACTGAGCCCCCCCCCCCCCCCCCCCCTTGTTTCGTGGTCCTTAATTTCAGTGCATTAGCGACAGGATGTGCCACTTGTCTCATCAGCTTCAAGAAATTTTAAAGATTGCTTGCGCTTTGAAAAAAGAAGAAAAGGACGGAGGCGGCTACGGCACTAATCACAGGCGTACTGTTGTGCAAGACGCCAACGTTTGTGCACGAAACCGCAATCTCTTCTTGCTGCAGCTCACATGGCGAGACATTTGGGAACTGCGTTAAAGTCGAATCAGGGAGAGCGAAAAAAAATTTTTAAGCAAAATAAAAAATTCACCCAATATGCGTTAACTTGCAAGGTCTTGCCTGTCATGCTGTTGTGATTGATATTTTTCTATCGCGAGGATTCTGTGAAAACATAAACACAGTGAAGCTAGGGATTGATTGGGCATACCGTTGTTTTTTTTTTTTCGGTTGATAGAGAAAGAAGCAAGGCTAAGCGCGAGAGACACTTATATATTACTGCACACGGCCGAAGGAACCTATTTCACACGAGCGTTCGCATATCAACTGTTTCCTAGCGGGTACAACGGATAAATATTTATATATTGCCACACCGCTGACCATGGCGCCATCAAGTGGCCGAATGTCTTGGCACGCGGCTAGGCGTCATCCTCGTCTTTCTTGAGTTTTCGCTTGATTAAAAATGGCCAGCTCGGTTGTTGTGCTGCTTGCTACGTGTGTTGGTGACATTTGGTGGATTGTGCAGGATAAGATCCCATCTACGTTGCCCCCGAAGACGTCAGTGACGCTGCTCATCAACGCGTGGACGCGACTCCTGTCCATAAAGCCAGCCGTCGCCTGCGAGGCCTACAACCTGAGTTTGAACCGCTGTCCACCCCGCTATGAACCATGACATCCACGACGAGCAGCCAGACAAGCCAGCCTTCAGCAACGCCCCACCGTTCGTCCTTCTCGCACCGCGATCACCGCCATCATTTCATGGTGACCGGTTAGAGGATGTGGAAGACTGGTTGGCCAGTTTTGACCGTGTGGCTGCATTTAACCAATGGGATGACGAGCGGAAGCTAATGAATGTGTACTTCGCGCTGCAAGACTCGGCCAAGACGTGGTTCGAGAACCACGAGGCGTCCTTTGTCAACTGGGCAGCCTTTCGCCGTGAGTTACTTGCAACATTCAGCTCGAGTGCGCGCAAAGAAAATGCAGAGATTGCAATTCGTTCAAGGTCTCAACAGTCAAATGAGAGTGTGGCCATGTTTGTCGAGGACATGACGCGGCTTTTCAATCGGGCCGACCCTACCATGCCTGAGGCAACGAAGGTACGGCACCTCATGCGCGGGGTGAAGGAGCAGTTGTTCGCTGGCCTCATTCGCGACCCCCCAAGAACTGTCGCAGATTTCGCGAGAGAAGCTACCAGCATGGAACGTTTCCTGCAGGAACGGAGTACCCAATACGGCCGCCAGGCAAGCGTAGCGGCCACACCCTGCTGCGCATCCGTGCCAGCAGCCAGCGACGAGGCATTGCGGGAGCTTGTGAGGAGCATTGTCCGCGAAGAGCTGCAAAACCTCCACTTGAATGCTCCCTCTGCAAAGAATTATTCTACCGTGGACGTCATCCGTGATGAAATTTGGCGAGCAGTGCAGCCACCACCACCAGCACCACAACCGGAGCCATGCATCATGACTTATAGTGGTGTCTTACGTCGACCTGCTCCCGAGCCAAATCCATTCCGTCCCGTTGTCGGACCACCACCTCGCTACATGCGCCCCGTCGAGCAGCAACAAGATCTGCGCCCCGTCGAGCCACAGCAATATCAGCGTCCCGCTATCAGCAAGGCGCACTTGTGGCGCACGCCCAACAGACGGCCGCTTTGTTATCACTGCGGTGAACCTGGTCACATTCTTTGGAATTGCCCATACCGGAGAATAGGCTTGAGAGGATTTCAACCAAACGCGCCTCGACCCCGTTATGGCGAAAGACCATAGGAGATTGAGGAGTACCTGGCTGCTAACGAGATGCAGCCAACGTCACCACAACGGCGGTCGCGATCAACATCTCCGAAGCGTTTTGCTTCGCCCAGTCGGTACTCTTCCTCTGGGCAATTCAGAGGCACGTCCCCTCACCGGGAAAGCTAAACACGGCGACCTCCGGGGGTGGGGCCGCCGCTACGTTTCAGATTAAACAGCCTCCACCCGACGATATGACGCGACGGCCCGAGCGGCGACGACCCGATCCGATGAACTTACCGACGTGCTGCGAACGCATTGTTTCCGGGGAAATTTTTGTAACCGCCGACAGTTGTGATGTGACCGCACTTGTGGATACCGGTGCCGATTTCTCCGTCATGAGCAGCCAGCTAGCCACGGCACTCCGTATGACTCTGACGCCTTGGTCTGGGCCAATGATGCGTACCGCCGGTGGTCATGTAATGACGCCGATTGGCATGTGCACTTGCCGCATAGAGATCTGCGGTTTTACTTATACTGACACATTTGCCGTATTACAAGAGTGCTGCAAAGATCTGATTCTCGGCTTTTCTTCAAGAGTATGGTGCAGTTATAAGCTTCGGGAGCAGCTCATGGTATCGTTTTCAGCCAAGCGAGCCGTTGATAGCAACACGAACTTCCGGAAAACGATGTTGCGCGTCTGTGGCGATCACATAGCGATCCCTCCGTGTGCGAGCAAGTTCGTCAAAGTCGAATGTGATCACAGCCCCGGCAAGTGTGGCATTGCTGAAGCTAACATGTCACTGCTTCTAACTCGACAAGTTTGTGTAGCTCGGGGCCTTGTCGAACTTGTCCGTGGCCAAGCCAACATGCTAGTGATAAACTTCACATGTGAACCCCAACATTTGACGGCAAACACGGCGGTCGCTTATTTTGAAGAACTTGGAGAATGTACAGGCCAGTACGCTTTAACCAACACGTCAGACCCCGACAATGCGACGCCTACAGCCATTAAGACTGATGTGAACCCGCACCTCTCGCCCAGTGAGAAACGCCCCAGTCGAAAAAAACTACAGAACTTTGTCAAAAATACGACAAAATATCCTGTAGTTCTGTCGTAACCATCAGATCTTTCTGTAGTTCTGTAGTCCTTTTCTGTAGTTCTGTAGGTTTTTTGTAGTATATCTCTGTTGTCTGTAGTTGTGTAGCACTTTTCTGTTATAACTACAGAAATTTCTGATGTTACGACAGAATGTTCTCTTGTCACAACAGGTTTCCCGTCAAAAACCGCACAGAAATTCTGTCGTAACATCAGAATATTTTCTGTAGTTTTTTCCGACTGGGGCTGCATAGAGAATCTTGCCAATTTGTTCCGAGATTGTTTTGCATCAACCTCCAAGGTCCGACAGACGCCACTAACGAAGCACCGAATTATAGTTGCCGATGACCAACGTCCACTATGTCAGCGTCCTTACCGGGTGTCTTCAAAAGAACGTGATGCGATCCGCCGCCAAATAACAGAAATGCTCCAGGACGACGTTATCCAACCGTCGACGAGCCCCTGGTCTTCGCTTGTGGTCCTCGTCGCAAAGAAGGATGGAACCTTGAGGTTTTGCGTGGATTACAGACGCCTCAACAACGTCACGAAAAAGGATGTGTACCCCCTGCCACGCATAGACGATCCCTCGATCGCCTTCGCCATGCCACTTACTTTTCGTCCCTTGAACTCCGCAGTGGATATTGGCAAATAGAGGTTGACGAGCGCCACGCATAGACGATCCCCTCGATCGCCTTCGCCATGCCACTTACTTTTTGTCCCTTGACCTCCGCAGTGGATATTGGCAAATAGAGGTTGACGAGCGAGACCGTGAGAAGGCCGCTTTTATTACGCCGGACGGTTTGTATGAATTTAAAGTGCTCCCGTTTGGCCTGTGTTCGGCCCCTGCAACATTTCACCGAATGATGGACACTGTACTCTCTAGTCTGAAGTGGCAGTCATGCCTCGTATATCTCGACGACGTTGTGATTTTCTCGGACACGTTCGACGAGCACCTGAAACGTTTGCGCGCTGTCTTCGAGGCCATCCGATCTGCCGGTCTCTCTCTAAAACACGAAAAATGCCACTTTGCTTTTAACGAGCTGAAATTTCTCGACCACATTGTCAGCGCTCGAGGTGTTAGCCCAGACCCAGAGAAGACGGCCGCTGTCTCTTCATTCCCCAAACCAGCTGATAAACGAAGCTTGCGTCGATTTCTCGGCCTCTGCGCGTACTATCGTCGCTTTGTTAACAATTTCTCCAAGATAGCTGAGCCTCTGACCCGCCTGACAAAAGACGCCGAGCTGTTCTTTTGGGGCCCCGACCAGGAAAACGCTTTCACGGAACGCAAGCCCCGTCTCCAATGTACGCCAATACTTGTCCACTTCGACGAACAGGCCGACACGGAACTGCACACGGATGCCAGTAACGTTGGCCTCGGTGCGGTTTTTGTTCAGTGACAGGACGGTGCAGAACGTGTCATTGCTTACGCCAGTCGCACTTTGTCCCGTTCCGAAGTTAATTATTCAACTACCGAATAGGAGTGCCTCGCTGTTGTGTGGGCAGTCATGAAATTTCGTCCGTATTTGTGCGGTCGTCGGTTTCGTGTCGTGAGCGACCATCACTCTGTGTTGGCTGGCAAACCTGAAAGATCCATCGGGTCGGCTTGCTCGATGGAGCCTTCGGTTGCAAGAATTTGACGTTACAATCGTGCACAAGTCCGGCAAGAAACACAGTGATGCTGACTGTCTGTCCCGCGCAGGAGTAAATATCGGATGGTGGCAAAAGAAACCTGTAAATACTCAGTGCGAAAATAGCAATTACAAGATGCTGTAACTGTCCACGCATGTAGTAGGCATTTGACACATTGCTCATGTATTGAATCATGTATCAGGTGGGAAAAGAAGAGAAAGAAGGTTGGGTAATCGCTCTATGGAGTTGTAAAATAATAAATAGAATTTAGAGAAAGCGGATGAATATTGTCGCGGGTAGAAAAAAGAAGACCATGAATGTTAGAGGGATTACGTGGATGCTGCGTGTACACAATTAAGCTGGCGGGTGCCGTCCACTGCCGCCAGCGTAACGGGTGACAATAGAGAAATATAGAGGGAAATTTAAAGAAGATAGAAGGAGCAAACGAAATCGTAGAAGAGGGACGCAGGACAGCCGCGGCCCTACGTACCCATAAGGGGTCATGGCGCGAACGAGATTATCGTGCTTCTGCAAAAACGACCAGGACGCGTACCCGGCTTGATGGTTATAGGGGAGACGAGCGGTTTCACATGGGGCGCATATGGTGTTAGGGTCCTGCATTGGGCGAGGGCACAGCGAGAGGGGGTGCCACCCCGCGCATGGCGTGCAACAGGCGTTAGCAGGGTCCGCTGCATGCGTGCATATCTTATGGTCGTGGCCTTACTGGGCACTGAATGTACACAATAGGATGTGAAGGTCCTCCTGGACCTCGACAAGGGTCCAGCCCACAGCGATGCGACGGGCATCCAAAGCCGTGAGAAGGCAGGGGGTCGACTTCTAGGTTATGGGTGCGGTGTCCATCGCGCTGTGTCAAAGAGAATCTCACCTTACATATCTGTGGGTCGATAGAGAGGGCTGGATTCCGGTTGTTCAGCAAACTCTCCAGTTCCTTGGGACGGATATCTGGTTCAACCCCATACAGGAGGACATGGGGATTGCGCCCCTTAGGTATGCGTGCGTTGGTTGAAGCCCGGGTAGCTTCAGTTCGAAACATAGCAGCCTGCAGGCGCTCGAGGTTCCAGCGGAGCCCAGGAGGCGACCACCAGGGCGTGACCGGTAGGTCTGAGGGTGACGGCTCCAGTGCCCGCCACCTTTGGTGCCGATGACCGACTTGATGAGCGTAGCGAGATCTTGGCCCATATTGTCATAAACCCCAAGCGACATTAAGAACATCTGATGTTGCCCTTGGGCCGGAAGAGAGACCCCGAGCGCAAGGAGCTCTGGGTACATCCCAATGGGATCCGATGCTTTTGAATTGGTGCTGTTCAGATGGTATAGGGCCACCATAAATTTTAGGATAGAAAATGCTTTTAGTGATCAGCTCTTAGTCGTGTATTGGATGTGCAGCGTGACTGCAAGTAGCAACGTACGTGGGCTTCGGTTATCGATTCGACGTGCCGGGTTTGCAGTTTTTTAGGTGACCGAAGCGGTCGCCGTTTCATAATTGGCACTTGGGCATGTGAATCCGAAGGTAATTTTCGGCCACCTGCGCATTCAGAAGAGACACATTTTAGATAGGCTGGTATTTGGCATCACTGCGGCCATTTAGGGATTCCACAGTGCTATAGTGCCCTACAAACAAAAATAAAGCTTTACATTACGCTACGTCTGATGCAATCTGCCGCTTGCCCACGCTGTTGTTTGCGGCAAAGACAAAACTGAGTCAAAGAATTGTGCACGGATTTAGGCAACCCTCCATTTATATATGCAGCAGTGGCTGATCGGGGATATTTGAAATACATTTGTATAGATTTCGAAAAACACTGTAACGAAAGTGGATCCAACCTTCAAACTGGAAGCTTCAAAATCCCCCGAAACGTTTTCACATTCAGCAAAATCAGATTGAGTAGTGCACAAAATACAGGAAGCAAAATAGGAGCCTTTGCAAGTGACCTACCGCTGTGGCCTCGAAAACACAGCACATGTGGCTTCCTACAGAAGTCGGTAAGTGTAATTCTTCGAAGTTGGGTAATACCAATACTGCCGTGGCGCTCGAACAAAACCACAGCGGTGGCCCTTGAAACCACCATGTGGCAAAACTCTTCGGTTCTTGGACATCTGGAACATTGAACATCTGCGAGGGACCACGCAGCACTTGTGGATACCAATGCATGGCAAATCGACGCCCAGCTTACGTATGTTTGGAATGTTTTATACGGAGCTTGTGACGGAAGAATCTAGGCCTAACGCGTAGGTCTTGGTCGGTCCCGCCCTGATGGGCTCCATGAGCAAGCTAGAGGTCTGCGTAACCCTGATGATGCATTCCCTCGTCGAAGGGGAAACCATAACGCCAGCGGCGCTAAAAAACGAAGAATGGGAGACCGTCCTCCGTCTTCAACATCGTTCCAGACGCTTGAAACAAAGCGCTAACAGCCACGTCGACGAAGCTAGGTTTAAGCCGGGTCAGGCCTACGGAAATTTGAACTACAGCCAAAAAAGAAGTGTGGACCATCCGCGACTAAAAAGCGGGTACCGACACCGAGACTACCAATGGACGACCACAAATTCGTGTGCCGACCGAGAAATTGGAACCTGGGAAGCGTCGCCCGCCGTGTCCTCGAGCGTTGCATATTGGAGGCAGCGAACGTGGCGCCCTTGGATGCACATGGCGTGGACACTAAACATGTAAACATCGTGAACAACACGTTCACTATGAACATACCGAACCGCCAAAGAGGATCAGCTTACACCGGTATGAAAGTCCTCTAACGTGAAGGGTATGACAAGCAAGTGGCATCGTACGTCGTGGAGCCGGATGTCTTGGTTAGAGGAGTAATCTACCGAGCGTACGATGGATCCTTGCCTGATGAGGTCCGAGAAAGCTTGATGAGGAGAAACAAGAACGTCAGCATCGTCGACGCATGATAACTAGGCAAGTTAAGAACCCTCCAGATTACTTTCAAAGGGAACAAGATTTTAAGACAAGTCTTATACTGGAACACAGTGTTTGGCGTGTTCCGATACACAGAGAGCAAGTGTAAACTTGCTAAAACTGTCGCAAGTTCGGGCACAGGGCTCACGTCTGCTACAAACCAAAGGCAAAAAACTAATGCCTCCGCTGCGATAACGACCACCCGGTCCCTCCGGAAGGGGAGCATTTAGCATGCATTCCAGACTACACAGTGTGCCATGGGCCGCATCATACTGGCAGCCCTAACCGCAATCATCGTCTTGTGGTCTGGAAACAAGCGAACAATCAAAAGTACAACACGAGGCCACGCCACACGGAACATCAACCAAGGGACAGAAAGAGGTCCTCGAGCTGGACGAGACGCGACAGCAAGCCCCAAGACTGATCTAGCTGCTTCTCGCCGCTACCGAATAAGAAAGGGGGCAAATGCAACAGCAAAGAAAGAAGCTCGAGCGGCAAAAGAAGCAAAGACAAGCTCGATAATAAGGTGAGCTGGCCGGATGCGACCTCCCATAGTAACAATACTCAAGAGAAGGAACTACGGAAACAGATACAGGTACGCGATGATAAAATTGGCAAACTAGAAAAAGAGATGGCGGAGCTTTGCCAAGCATTTAAGAATACTAGAGGACCATAACACCAAATAGGTAAGACCAAGCGAGGCCCGCCTCCGGTGCCCCCAGCACGGGTGGTAGCGATGGAAACGGACGCTAGAGCCCCGATCAAAATGCCCCTTCCCCCGAGCGGAGAGGAGATCAGTTTTTGTTTGGTTTGGTTCATAGGAAGGGAAAGGCGCAGTATCTGTCACACTTGCTCTGTGGACACCTGAACCGCGCCGTAAGGGAAGGGAGGAAGGTGGGAGTGAAAGTCGATAGAGATAAAGGGGGGCCGTAGTGGAGGGCTACGGAGTAATTTCGACCACCTGGGGATCTTTAACGTGCGCTGGCGTCGCACAGCACACGGACGCCACTTCGGATCGCCTCCATCGAAAGAGGAGATCAGTAAATGAGTAGCGGAAGCTGTTTGCATATTCGTGAATGTTTTGTATGATGTAATCCCTGCTCTGCCATGAGGCAAGTAATCTACTAAAATCGACCGAATGGACAGTTCTTGACCTAAAGCTTATTCGCGCCAAACTAAAACGTAAATAAGACGGTCTGCGCGTTCTGAATGAGACAATGCGTGCTTTTAAAGTTAACAATTGTGCAGAAGACGTCACAGCTGTGCAGCAGTACGAGGAGATTGCCAGATGAAGGATGATGCTCCTCAGCCGGCACATCGAGAGCCTTCAGGCGCCTACTCCCGTTGCCGACAGCCATCATTTTTACAAAGCCAGCAGATGAGCTTAAAGAGAGAGGCAAGTCGTAAGTGTCACCGTTTTCATGCCGATGGCCCATTTTCATTTATTCAAGTCAACCTCAAATGCATCTACGAAAGAAGCACAGTGCAACGAGGCATCGCAGAAATTAATTGATAAGAGTAATTTTAAGTGGTCCCAGTGCGATGTCAGCATTCACAGAGGAGCGGCTACCATGCGGCTGAAAACACCTTTGTGCCAGACGTATTGCAATCACGAACCTACCCAGACGGGACGCTCTGACTGCAAAGAAAGCATTGAGCCAGTTACACGCATTGAAGGGCGGCAAATGATTTTGTTTAGTGACAGACGAGATTGTTTTCGGACCGCCACCGGAAGAAGACTGAAAGAGCACAATATCTTGGTCCTGCACCTGGCGACTCTGTGCAAGGGAAAGAAAGCCAACAGCATAGAGTCTCCTTCAAAGAACTCAGATGTTTAATTTTCGAAAATATCGTGTGGAAAAAAGACGCCTCGACAGTGATTCTAGCAGAACCCCCACTTTTGTAGAGTTTACAAAAGAGGTCGAGGTGGTAAACAAAAATCCTGTCTCCAGAGGTATTGCAGGAACGTAAGAACAATGTCGGGCAATGCCACAAGCACGTATGCAGTGCGCAAGAAAGTGGAAGAAAGGCAACGAATTATCGAACAGCCTGGTAAAGTGGCGGCAAAGGTTTCAAGGGCACAGAAAGAAAAAAAGGCCATTGCGCAGAAAAAGAACACGGTGGAAACCCTGAGCATTGTGTCAAAGTGTTGTGATATGTTGTACTAGAGTGTGGTTATCAGGTTTGTCAGCTTGACATCATTGATGTGCGTCTAGACCTTCGATCCGCGCTACGCAATTCCAGCGTTGAGATCTCAAGTTTATAAATGTGAAATAATTTGATGCTGGTTCTTCTTGTGTCAGGGAGCAGGGCTAAACAAGCAGATGCCATCCAAGTAGCTCGCAGTGAACTTGTTTCGCCAAAGTGCCCCGTTTCCTGCTAGTAGAGCAAGTGATGTCCCATCCGATACCTAGAGAGGTGGTGCTCTGGTTGTCGCCCAACAGAACTGGAACCTGGGGATATCGTGCGACATTGATCAGGGTCCCATTGCTACAATGAGGCACAAGCATATCAGCAATGATATCGAACTGCTACAACTATCAGGTAGACCACGACGCGAAATCGACGGACGAGAACAATCAACGAGAACAATCAAATGACTCGGCTACGTCAGTAGTAGCCGAGTCATTTACAAGCGACGATAGGGTAATTTCCGCAAATCAGGAAGCTACACGAGGTAGCAGAATACAAAGCAGCTTAGAACTCACCAATCTAAACTGGAAAAAGGCAGAAAAACATATTCCTAACAACACATCCACTGGCATAGATTGAATTCCGATTAAGCTGATTAATGAACTTGGTCCAAAAAGTAAGGAAACGTTGTTAAAAGCTCTGGAAACAGTCATAACGATTAAGCAAATTCCCAACAGCTGGCGGCAGAGTAAAATGAATTTGATTTATAAAGGGAAAAGAGAAAGGATACACATAAAATCCTACACGCCGATTACCATAACATCCGTTATGTACAGGTTGGTCATGCAGGCGGTGAAATTAAAGGTGCAAGCATGGGTAGAAAGTAACAAGTTTCTAAGATAACATCAGAACGGCTATATTAATGGTAGCAGCTTCGATGATAGTCTGTTCGTGCTTACCCAATGCATCAAATTATCTAGAGTGGAAAATAGACCTTTGTATTTGGCCTACCTGGACATAAACGGGGCGTACGACAACGTAAACAGGAAACTCCTGTGGAACATATTAATAGAAGGTATCGGTAATGAGATAATAGAGGTCCTACAGGAAATATACCGGGATAACAAAGTAGAAATTACGTGGGAAGGGATACGTAGTGCGGAAGATGTCATAGTATGCAAAGGATTAAGAGAAGGCTGTCCTCTATCACCGCTGCTGTTCATGCTTTATATAATAAACCTGGAACGGAGGATACAAGACAGTAACCTAAGTTTTAACTTGTCATATAGAGTAGGTGGAAAGGCGGTAGAGCAGCGCCTCTCCGGTTTGATGTATGCAGACGATATTTTGCTACTAGCTAAGAGTCTGGAAGAATTTAAAAATCTAGTTAAGTATTGCGGAGATGAAGGGGACGCTCTAGGCTTCAGTCTTAGCACAGTTAATTCGGGTCAGACGATTTTCAACGGCTCAGCTAATCAGGGACTTAAAATACAAGGCCATGAAATACCCAGAGTAGCAAAATATAAATATTTGGGGGTATGGGTAAACGAATGCTTGGCATACATTAAAAAGCATGAGCATTCACTTAAGGCCAAAGGGCGAAGGGATGCCGGGATAATGAAGCATAGGGCATTGTGGGGATAAAACAGGTATAATGTTTTGAGGAGTATTTGGAAAGGAATTATGGTGCCCGGACTTACTTTCGGAAATGCGGTTTTGTGCCTAAAATCAGAGGTAGAGTCGACATTAGAAATAAATCAGAGAGCCGTTGGGCGATTAGCACTAGGTGCCCACGGCAAAACCACAAATGAGGCGGTATATGGAGATATGGGCTGGGCATCTTTCGAAGTACGGGAAGCTCAGAGTAAAGTATTATTTGAGGAACGCCGGAGGAAATTTGACAGTAACAGATGGGAGATAAAGTATTTAAATACCTGTACTTAAAACGCGTTGACTCAAAATAGAGGAAAAGAACTAGGAAACTAACTAATAAGTATGCTAGTCACAAGGATGGAGAAATAAAGACCATTAAGCAACAGGGGAAAAACACAGAAGGTAAAAAGTGGATAAATTCGATGGAAGAGAAACAAAGTGTGGAATTATATCGAAAGTGGAGAATGAAGATCAGGAAGGAAGCTTTCTTTGATAACTCAAGAGTCAATGCCCTATTTTTTGAATCTAGATCAGGGTGCTTTAGAACACGCAGCTACAAGAAGGAATTTAACAATGAAGATGACGCATGTGCTGCATTTGGTACCTCCAGTGAAACAATTGGCCATGTTATACTCAAATGTAATGGTATCCATCTGGAAGTTGATGCAGGAGCATCGACTATTCCTGAAGCTCTGGAGTTCAGAGATACCAGTGGTCGGGTGAATGAACCGGCGGTGGAAACTAGCAAAAAAAAACGACTGGAAGATTGGTGGCTTAAAAGCAGAGAAGTGACATAATGTTAGTAATGTAGAAACAAAAGTTTAATAAATAGAATGATGGGTTACTTAACCAATTTAAATCAATTATTAAGATATAGGGAGTAAAATGAGCATAATAGCTACTGCTACCACCCCGTTTCAAAGGGGATGCTTCTATATTCAATCCATCCGTCCATTGGGTCCAGTCAGTAATCGGCGCTGCGAGCAGGATAGTAGTGAGGTAGAGGTAGCTGAACCCAACGGCTGCAGCAATGGCGAGATATGTCGCCTACACGTGAGCAGTTGAAGCAAATGGGCCGGTCGTGCGAGGTTTGCCATTTTTCCGAGTTGAGGAAGCGGCAGTGGTATCGAGTCTGGAAGCGCGCAGTAGGACACGCAGCAGCTACCACTGGAACGGTGAATTGGAAAGAAGACTCTGTAGATGACTGGCCAGAGTTGTGGCTTCCTTTCGCATTGAGGCCACATTGCCGAATTCCTGGCACACGACAGCTTTGTTCAGGGCTCCAGTAGCATCTGTAGGCTGAGGGGTAAATGTCTTAGGAGTCATAGCCTCCAACTCTCTGCAAACAATTGTGTTCACATTTTCTGTGTGGTGCGACTGATGCATTGTTGGCAGACCTTCGCACGAAGACTTAGCAGCTGCGGTTTGCAAGCGGTCGAAGGGGGAGGAATATGACTGTGTTTAGCTTGCTGAAACCGCCGACATTGTTCGAGGACGCACTTCACTGACATAGAAGTTTTGCAAAGCGCGAGATTAAAAGCATCGTCAGCAATTCCTCAGATTGTGGCCCACCTTGTCAAAGTTGGACACAGCGCTGTCCACTTTGCGGCATATAGCGAAGACGTCTTCTATGTACGTGAAGTAAGATTTGCCCGACGAGTGTGGTCGCGACGCTAGGCCCTTTTTAGCACAGAGCTTGTGAGCAATCGGCTTGCGAGAGATCTGGAAGCTTCTCCTTGCACGTCGCACGATGTCAGATATTCGTGCCTCTCGAACCAAATGCTCGTCGTACCCGCCAGGTTAAATATGGCATTCGCAAGCCTCAGCGTCACATCTCATCAATTATCTTTATTGAAGCGCTCGTACATAGCGAGCTAGTCTTCAATGTCTACATCATCGGCGCCGCGAAAGGTGCCCGGGTGACGAGGCTGTGCGACGACGACAGTGGGCGCTGGTAGTGCCTGTGTAGAGAAGGTTCCACCGACAGCGTAATGGTAGTACCAAGCTGGCTGCCACTGCGGAAATCCAGATGGTGTTATTTGTCTCGTACCCATCACGGTGCACCAAAATGTTATGAGGCAAACTCCGACATATTCGCAGCAGTTCGCCGTCAGCGAAACAATTATTGGACAAACAGAGCCTAGCCTTAACCTCGTAGTACCTAACATCACCAACACATCGTAGTTGTCTCTGAGGCTGTGTACTGTAACAATATCTTTGATACAAGGACATCGCCAGCATAGTAGCCGAAGCCTTTTCCAAATCATCACTTCCCGAGAGAGCGAGCTGGCGCCCGCAGTCCTTGTGTAGCAGCGCCCGTAGACGTGTAGGGCACATTTATGTCTCGGCAGCAGCTGCTGGACTCTAAGCGCACAGATGACCAGTGATGGAATTCGCATGGAATCTTTGAGAAGAATCTATAACCATGTTAACCTTTGGAAAATATTACAGTTTACCACAATCTGAAACATTTACGAAATAACCATCAAAATCACTCCAGATAGTATCCAGGGGAATTGCTCATTCATGGCTATAGGCCATCGACAGTTGACACTGCTGCAAGAATGGTTATGCGGGTTAATTCTCGCAAGAATGAGCCACGGGGGGCTTGACGCTACAGTCGCCTTCTAGCCCCGACGTGCTAGCCCTAGCAGAAAAAGCTGCGACCCCCAACGCGCGGTGCGAGAAATCGCCACTGCGGCGGGTTCGGGCCAGAGGGGACAAACATGAGTTGCGCACTCGAACGAGCTTTAATCTGTCCGAATAATTATACACGGCAAATCAACAGCACACAAATACAACCGCCGTGTAGCGAGCGAACGCCGCGTACGAGGGTGAAATAAAAACCACCTAATACGGAAGCGCGTAAAGGAGGTGAGAGGAAGTCTTCTCACCTGACATGGCTTCGCGCTCACATCCCGTTGCGGTAAGTGCCTACGGTGAGTGGGCGATTCTTGGTGACGGCGGTGGTCTCCTCGGCAGAAATCATGAACCGCGTGCGTGCGCGATCAACCGCCGCCGAAAAACCCCGAGCGAATTGCTAGAGTCGCGCTCCTCGACACGGAATGGGAGAGGAGGTCTCGTGGTTACGCCAGCAGGAAAGAGGGAAGCCCGCGGCAGCGTCGCCGCAGGCCCGAGAGGCGGCGGCGGTTGGCCAGCATGCCCTCTCCTCCGCCAACCTCTCTGCCAGCGCGCGTAATCAAGCGTATTAATTACGCGCGGGCGTTTTAATGGAGGAAGGGGATTATGAATCCCCGCATCCCTCCTCCTTAAAACCACCGTACGGCTAAAAGTAGTCGCGTTCACCGAGGGATATACCGACGGGGCCAGCTAAACGCCGTTTAACTTTTAAACACGGAGAAGACCGTTTAAACCCAAACAAAAGTGCCAACATATACAGGGACTTGAATATTTGAGGGCTGGGATTAAAAAAATTCCTATGCAAAATCTACTGCTCCATTCGAGCTGAAATAACGTTCACAAAGTAGCAAAATATCATCTACGTTATCTGATAAGTGATTCA
>JAJIZL010028394.1:0-72582 GCA_023969395.1 Amblyomma maculatum
CTGTGTCGTCTTTTAGCGCTGCAAATCGTTTTTGTAGCTACAAAGAAGATCTAGTCAGGTTGTAGTCTCATTGGTGAGAAGGTTTCGTTTGGGCGCCGATGCCGATCCGGAGGCGCCTGCCGATCAGCCCATCGATCACCAATGCAGCAGCTGGTATATGTCGCACGTCGTTGCGCCATTGATAGTTACTGTGATGTTACTGTGACGTGACGTCACTAATATTCACTGACATACTTATGAGCTTCATACATCTTTAAATAAATGGTGATTACGATGCTTCTTGATCAGGCGAAAGAATATTTACTGCTTTTTGGAGCTGAACTAAGAAATTTGTGAAATGTTTGTTGCGTCCAGACATTGGCTGTGGTTGGCTTCACATGCAAAGAAAGCCCATAACATGCTTATAAATCCTCACAATTTAGTGTTCCCAACCCTTTAAAAAATAATAACTTTTGAATGCATACAAATTAAACTGGAAGAAAAAGCTCTGAAGCTCAACATGACACATTAGAACAGTCTAGGACCAAGCGAGCATAAACACATAGCCAGTAATAGAGCGCGTTGTTATGTCAATGTGATGTGATATAATTAAATATGTGATGAATATTATTCGCTCTATCAAACATTATAAGTAAATGAACAGAACTGGTAGTTCTCGTGCATGAACGGTATTCACTAGAACAAACTAAGAACTCACGCAAAAGAGCCTTTATTTTGTCAAATGACTTGCTGTACTAACGAGAAATGCGGTAAATGATTAAAGTACTAATATTTGATAAACAAAACAGAAGCCGTTGATTTGGGGCCTAGACTATAGCTTAAAATGCAGAAATGTCCGATACTTATTTACGCATTGTTTATTGGGACATAAGTGTCGATAATTTTGTACTGCATATTAACATTTACACAAGGAAAATAAATGCACGAGCAAGAGTAAGCATATATAAAACACGATGAATATATTGAAACTTTGCAAGCAGTTATGATTCCGTGTTTGATGTAAGGTAAAATGATATAAACCTTGCACTGTACAAGATAACTCTAAGGAACATAGAAAACACATTCAAATGTAATTGTAGGAATACTAGACTAGTACCAAGAAGGAGGAAATACGAAATCGTGGCCTCTTCCTTGCCCCCCACGCCCTTTCGACCACACCGGGATCGACCTTTACGGACCGCTTCCATATACTGCTGCCGGCAACCGCTGGGTTATGGCAGCCGTCAACCATCTGACTCGTTACGCTGAAACCACGGCTTTGCCTGAGGCTACGGCATCTCATGTTGCATCCTTCATCTTGCACCATTTCATTCTGCGCCATGGTGCACCCCGTGAACACTTGAGTGACAGAGGACGTGTCTTCCTTTCAGCGGTAGTGGAATCCTTATTGCAAAAATGCAGCATCACTCACCGGACTACTACGGCATACCATTCACAAACAGATGGTTTGACGGAAAGGTTTAACGGAACCTTGGGCTATATGCACTCCATGTACGTCGCACCAGACCATTCCGACTGGGACCGGCTCCTACCATTCGTAACGTATGCTTGTAACACCACCACACAGACCACTACTGCCTTCTCATCGTTTGTTTTCTCCTCTACTGACGTGAACCTTCCTCTCTGTTGGACACAATCCTACCTTATCGGCCAGATGAATCCGAATATACCACTGTCTCTGAAGCTTCCAAACACGCTGAAGAATGTCGTCGACTCGCTCTGTCTTTGACATCAGGAGAGAAGGGACACCAAAAGTCGCGCTTCGACTCTGCTCACACTCCTGGCATCTTCCAACCCGGCTCTCTTGTCTGGCTTCGCGTGCCATTTACGACTCCCGGTCTCCCCTCCAAACTTCAGCCCAAATATTATAGGGCCTATCGGATCCTTGACCACACTTCCCCAGTCAACTATATCGTGCAAGTCGTGAAGCCATCCTCTGATCTCCGCCGACGTAACCGCGAAACTGTCGATTGTATATATTGCATTTAATTAACTCCTTGGATTTTCTTCAATTTATTGCTGTCTGTATGCCTACCTTTCTTTACCTGTTTTTTATATAAATAATAACATAAAAACTGCAATTCAATGTTATTTTCCCATATTAAATTGAATTTTTATTGTATTTCGCTGGTATATTAGGTTGTATTTTAAGAGCTGGTTATTTTATATACGTCGAATGGGGGGGCTGTTTATTAACGCGATAGCGTTAAGGAGCTCGTGTCGCAGAAAAGTCGGCGTCAGCGGCGTTGGCCGTGAGCGATAAATCCCGGCATGCACTTCATAAATAAAAAGCAACTTTCAAGATGGGCTGGGTGGGAATCGAAGCAGGGTCTCCGGAGTGTGAGACGGAGACGCTACCGCTCAGCCACGAGTTCGGTGCTTGAAAGCGGTACAAAAGCGCTTCTAGTGAATGCGGTGTTGCCTTAGAAACGTGCCGTAGAAGGTTATACTGCGGTGTATATCGGTAATTATGAGCATGTTACTTACAGAAGTCGCAGTTACACGAGTAGCGAAGTACGTTTCCGCTACATTTCTTCTGCGCTCTGCGCACATGCAGAGCCATCTTGCGGCAAACACAGAACCCCTCCTCGCAATGTGCGGCGCTGCCCCGACACGTGGCGCGCCACTCGCCCCTGACGTTTCGCCGTGCACCCTCACGGGTTGTAGAATCAAGCGTATTTCCTTTCTTTAGATCACTATCTTCGCTCACCCGCTTCTCCCCTTCGGGCCGCGCGGGTACCGGCGCGAAGACGCCCCAATAGCCTTGCTTTTAATAAGTTTTCTCGACGAGGTGCAATAACGCTATCGCGTTGCACTGTTGAAGGCGAAGCTTAAGCGCCCTCCAAATTTTTTGTATATTGCTATACCACAGTCAGCCACTGTGCTTTGTTCTGTTTTTCTCTTTCGCATTTTTGGTGATGTGCTCTCAAGACATGTTACTCATCGGTTCCATCTCTATGTCACTCATTTTACCAAAATATCATTTAATGTTTTCATCTTCTTTTGCCTTCCATATGTGCTTGCATGTGAGTTTTTATTCTATTTGTGCTACATCCCCAAGGTCGTATGCTTTTTAATTATCACATTAAAATAAAGATTCATTAATTTCTCTGATTGTTGACTAGTTCCAATACATTCTGGTTGCTCCTTATCACATTAGTATAAGGTTTAGTTTTGGGGCTTAACATTCCAAAGCGACCTAACCTACGAGAGATGCCGTAGGGGAGGGCTTCCGAGATTTCCAACAAATGAAGGTCTTTAACGTGAACTCACATCGTACAGCACTCGGGCGCTTTGCGCATTGATTGAGTGATATTATAAATATCAATATTAACATTTTTAAGATGGCAAAGTCATTTCATTGCTTTTTGCGGAACGCAAATTTTGTATCATCTCGGACAGTCATTGTCTGGAATAGCCTCTACCACAATAACTATCATGGTTCAAGTGAAGAGAAGTGTTTGGGGGCGTAAAATATGCCGGGCTAACAAGAAGAGAATCAACAGCAGCGCAGAGACTGGTCCTGACAAAACAATATGGTCAGAGCTATCACTTAGGCCATATTCTTCTACTGCGCATGCGTAATCTCTGATGGTCAATGTTTGCAAGCGGCCTAGCTTTTTTTGTGCACCGTTTATCATATGATCGGCTTCCCATTTTCATTCTTTCAATGTTTCTTGTAGAACTTAACGAAGCATGCGGCACTGTAACTCCGTGGACCATGTAGAATTAGGAGCACACAATCAACATTTTATGACCTGAAAAGGTGTATGCGAATGACTATCCAAGGTGTCTGCTCATAGTGTAGAATTTACAGTTGCTGCACCTACCAGAATAGAATTGGCTAATAACAGACTAGTACAATAATGTTTACGAAACACTGCGATCAGAACTCCGAACTATTCATTCAGATAGTGTAGTATTTTACAGAGGTTAGCTGACCACTACTTTTTAGCGTGCTGTCTGGTATTACGGATGCGTCCAGAACTCTGCCTTTGAGAATTTCTTCTGGGTTGGGTAGACTCCTTTTGTCTATAATCAACAAATGAAAGCTGCACAATTTTATCGCTTCATTTGATTTGGCATCCCTAAATAATGAATATTCATCGGGCAGAGTGCATGAGTCTTCTGTATACATCTGAAAAAAATTAAATTTAAATACCCTTGCATTCTTTGTAAATAAAGATATTAAAGGGATCAATCCTTTATAAACATTCAATTTTTTGTGCGTTTTCATATAGACGTACTTTGTTGAAAGTCTACAACACAAGTGCAAGAAACCAGACTCTAAAAAATACAAGTTGGTAAAGATGAAAGTAGTTGCTTTCTAAGTCGCGCCAAGCACTGTTACCTTTCGCAAAAAAATCGCTAGACTTAATAGCATGTAGGAAAAACAAGGTCCTTGCGGTAAGACATTTTAAAGGTATGTGTTTCTTAAAATGGTCGGGTTTTGGCTCTTTTTTCACAACCCTCCGCAGGTGTGGCAGGTGACTTCCACTAACATTTGTTAAGAGCGTCCCAAATCGCTATCCCCTCGCCCATAAACACCAAGTTATCTTTCAGGCAATTTACATCCGCTTCAGAGATTCTTCTTAGAGTTCGTAGAGATTTGAATGGAGGAAATTATTTTCAGCTTCCATCTGAAGAAGTGGACATGGAAAATGGACATGGAAATGGACATGGAAAAGTCCTAACGGAGATACTAAAAATGAAATCTAATTCATAATGTGTTCAACCCCCGCCATTGTGCAAGATGTAGAGGTAATCGGAAAAGTGCGATGCAGTGACCACAGGATGGTGAGGTCCCGAATTAACCTAAATCTGAAGAAGGAACGCAAGAGATTAGTAAGAAAGAAACGCATCAACGAATTAGCGGTGAGGGGGGGGGGGTGCAGAAGAGTTCAGGATCTCGCTACAGAATAGGTATTCAGCTCTAACTGAGGATGGCGACATTACCCTAGAGGCAAGGAACAATAATTTCAGAGATATCATTACTGAGTGCACGGTAGAAGTAGGCAGTAGGATAGTTAGAGGATACCGGTAAGTTGTCTAAGGAGACGAAAGATTTGATTAAGAAACGCCAGAGTATGAAAGCTTCCAAACGAGCAGACCAGATCGAATTGGCCGAGATATCAAAGTTAATCAATAAGCGCAAGGTGGCCGATATAAGGAAGTATAACGTGGAGAAAATTGAGCATGCTGTAAAGAACGCGGGAAGCCTTAAAGCGGTAAAGAAATTGGGCATAGGGAAAAACCAGATGTATGCGATAAGGGACAAGGCGGGCAACGTCGTCACTAATATGGACAAGATAGCCAAAGTAGCCGAGGAGTTCTATACAGATTTCTACAGTAGCCAAAGTAGTCAGGACCGTAATGAGATTGGCGGTAGGGAAAAACATTCAGACGTTCCACCAGTGACGAAGGACGAGTTCAAGAAAGCATTAGAAACTATGAAAAGGGGGAAATCAGCTGGAGAGGATGAGATAACTACGGATTTGCTGAATGACGGGGGGGATATCGTGCTAGAAAAACTGGCCACCCTGTATACGCAGTGCCTGGTGTGATCGACGGTACCGGAACCATGGAAGAACGCAAACATTATCCTCATTCACAAGAAAGGGGACTGTAAGGACCTTAAAAATTACAGACCAATCAGCTTACTGTCTGTTACGTATAAGGTATTTACTAAGGTAATCGCTAATAGAATCAGGAAAACATTACACTGAAATCAAGCAAAGGCTCAAGCAGGGTTTCGGAAACGGTACTCTACTATCGATCATATTCATACCATGAATCATGTGATAGAAAAATGCTCGTAATATAACCAGCCCTTATAAATAGCATTCATTGATTACGAAAAAGCTTTTGACTCAGTTGAAACTTCGGCGGTGATGCAGGCATTACGAAATCAGGGGGTATACGAGCCGTACGTGAAAGTGCTGGAAGATATATATATAGTGGCTGCACAGCAACTATAGTTCTGCATAAATAAAGTAACAAAATTCCCACAAAGAAAGGTGTTAGGCAAGGAGACACAATCTCCCCAGTACTATTCACAGCTTGTTTAGAGGAAGTATTCAGAGATTTGGAATGGGAGCAGTTAGGGATAAGGGTAGATGGATAATACCTCATTAATCTGCAATTTGCTGATGACATTCCCTTGCTAACAACTCGGGGGATGAACTGCAAATAATGATTGATGACCTAAACAGAAAAGGTAGAAAGGTAAGCTTGAAAATCAATATGCAGAAGACTAAGGTAATGTTCAACAGCCTCGGGAAGGAACAGCAGTTTACATTAGGTAGCGAAATACTGGAAGTAGTAGGCGAATATGTCTATTTAGGACAGGTAGTAACCGCAGATCCGGACCACGAAAAGGAAATAACAAGAAGAATAATATTGGCATGGAGCGCATTCGGCAAGCACTCACAGATTATGACTAGCAGCTTACCGGTATCGCTCAAGAGGAAAGTATACAATAGTTGCATCGTACCTGTACTCACCTATGGGGCTGAAACGTGGAGGCTAACCGAGAGAGTTCTACTTAAGTTGAGGACCACCCAGAGGGCTATGGAACGATAAATGTTAGGGGTAACATTAAGAGATAGAAAGCGTGCAGAGTGGGTCAGAGAAATAACTCAAGTTACCGACATTCCAGTGGAAATTAAGAAAAAATGGACATGGGCAGGACATGTAGTGCGAAGAGGGAATAACCGATGGTCGCTGAGGGTAACAAACTGGATTTCAAGGGAAGGAAAGCGTAGCAGGGGGCGGCAGAAAGTTAGGTGGGCGGATGAGATTAAGAAGTTCGCAGGGGTCAAGTGGATGCAGCTAGCACAGAACCTGGTTAAGTGGAGAAATATGGGAGAGGCCTTCGCCCTGCAGTGGGTATAATCAGGTTGATGATGATGATGAACAAGTGCACTGGATACGATTGCATATTATTACACCCTCAGATGGAATTGAAATAATCTGGCTGATGTAATCCTTTGCATGCAGAATCGTTTGCTGGAGAGTGATTAAATTGCGTAGAACCCAAAAACTGTTTTTTGTACTGAGAACAATTCAGGAAAGGAAGATAAAATTGAAAACTAGCGAAAAATGACTTATTTTTCACGTATTTACAAAATTTCTTTTCTAGCATACGTGTTATTTTTTAAGTTTTTAATTCTGTCTGCTCGCCATTTTGGCCTTGTCCTTCGGGTCGCAGTTCAGTTGCACTGCTTGAGCGATTTTTGAGATGAATTATTCTCGGCTTTCGATAATAATCTTTTCGCATGTGCACTTATCTTAGAGGTATTCAAACTTTGACACCATTAACCATCCAATTTCGTTAAGAAAGCTTAGTATTGGATATCCGTGGGCCGTACTACAAAATTCTTGAATATTATTTGCGTTATCGTTTCAAGCGGTCGCTACCGATGGTAAGGGAATTTTACTTCTATATTTTTTTATTGCATATTCCTTCAGAGCTCAGTCTAATAAACTTTGTTATTTATTACTTTTGTCAATAACTTTCATTCGGTAAATGCCAAACGTTTGTTGTTTTAGTGGGCTGAAATACTGTATTACTAGCACCACAGCTTTCACATAAAGCAGCTACTGAATTTTGAAAAATGACGTCAACGATGCAGTACTTTGGTTTGATAACAATTGCCTTTTTTTTAAAGGTAAAAATACACAACTTATATGTTTTCGGTTTCCACTCAAGCTACAGTAGTTATTGCGTAACTCTACTTGCATAAGCCTGTATGTGATTTCTGTAAATGTGCGCCTACTTCTTACACAGTTGTGGTAAATATCTCGGAGTATTTTTCGATAGTAATCTGCCTTGGCATCATAACAAACCGCCTATTTGATCAAAACTTCCACTGTACTTCGTTATTGTTTACTATCTACCGTTTCGTGGTCCTTACTGTAAGGAAAAAGATTATTCATGTTTTCGGTGTACTGTGATAGTCAGCACTTCAGCCATCAACATGCACCAGTGCGTTGTGCGACGAAGACAAAGAAGAAGTACGCTGGGCTCGCCGTTGTAAGGTCCTCTCCTAACAGCTCTCCATCTGAGCGTCAATAAACGCCCTATTACAATTGGCGGAGGTGCCGGAAACGATCCCATCCAAACTGGAACTGCGAAGCCGTACACTACCCTCTACAACCGCCATGCAAGACCAGTCCACTTCTACGCTGCCGGCCGTTCCACCCACGATCATGTGTTCTGGCGTCGTGCGCCAGCGTGACCCTTGCCTCTTCAGTGGCACGGCCGACCAAGATGTCGACGACTGGCTGTCATCATATGAAAGAGTAAGCAGCTACAACAAGTGGGATGACTCATACAAGCTCAGTAACGTCATATTCTATCTGACGGACGTGGCGAACCTCTGGTTTCGCAACCATGAGGCTGACCTGTCATCTTGGTCGACATTTAAAAAGAATTTCGCTGAAGTGTTCGGCCGCCCGGCAGTGCGTAAGCTTCGTGCCGAACAACGTTTGCACGATCGTGTTCAGCGCGCTGATGAGACCTTTACCAGCTACATAGAAGACGTCGTTGATCTCTGCAAACGAGTCGACCCGGCCATGCCGGAAGCTAACAAAATCCGCTACATCCTCGAGGGTATTTCTGAGGACGCCTTCCAGATGCTGGTAGCGAAAGATCCCACCAGCGTTAGTGAACTCGTGAAGCTTTGCCAGAGCTACGACGAGCTCCGAAAGCGGCGCGCTTCTAGGCGCCGCTCCAGTGTGTGCGACGAAGGCGTATCCGCATTAGCCCTGGGCGGTTCGCCAACTTCTGAAGGGAGCCCGCTGAATCAACAGATCAAAGATTTTATTCGTGAAGAGGTCGCACGTCAAATCTCACTCCTTCCCCATTTTCAAGACTCGGGCCGCCTCGTTCCTGAACTGGCTCCATCTTTGGCCCCTACTATACGCCGTGTCGTGCAAGAACACGTCGCTGATGTCTTGCCGTCCAACCCCGTGCTGCCGCCTGTGACGGCACCTCTCACGTATGCCCAAGTAACGGCTAGGCCACCACCTTCGCCCACGTCTGGCTCCTATGTGCAGGTCCCTGCCTACCGGTCACCGCCGCATGCTGAGCCTTCGTTCCAAGCCCCACCCTCAAGGTTCCGCCCACATCCTATGAAACCTTGGCGTACTACGGACAACCTTCCGATTTGCTATGCCTGCGGTCGCCCGGGCCATGTTGCACGCCTTTGTCGCCAGCGCCTCCAACCTTCACAGCCTGACATTCGACTTTATCCGTACGATACCGACTCACGCTCGCAAATGATTCCGCCCGGTTCTCAATTTGTCTCACAAGATCGCCAAACGTATGCCACTCGTCGATCACATTCTCCTCGGCGCCGATCGCTTTCTCCAATGCTGCGACGTTCTAACAACACCGTTGAGGGAAACTAACAGTCGCAGTTCCGGGGGCAAGAACTGCGCTTGTTTCGAATTCCTCAAGTCCTCCGTGCCGTCCCGCTAATGTTATCAAAGTTTCTGTAGAAGGCGCCACAGTTCTCGCTCTCGTCGATACCGGTGCAGCCGTCTCCGTCATCAGTGAAGCGCTCTGCCGTCGAATTCGCAAAGTGACCACTCCGATTTCCGACTTTTCGCTCCGCACCGCCTCATCACAGCACATTCACCCCTCCGCATCTTGCACAGCCCGTGTGCTCATTCAAGACGTCTTGTACCCCATCGAGTTTATTGTTCTGCCGAACTGCTCGCATGATATCATCCTCGGATACGATTTTCTATCGACTCATCAAGCCGTTATTGACTGTGCTCGTGCGCAAATTGCCTTCGCCCCACTCTGTGATGCCCCCTTCTGTGATACCCCTCCCCGCACTGCAAAACTTCTCGTCGCCCATGACACCGACATTCCTCCGTTCTCTGCTGCCCTCGTACCACTGTCTTGTGAGTGGGTAACTCCTTTGACTGCGATTTTTACACCTTCCGAAGCCGCCTCCCGTCATCCCTGCCTCCTTTTTCCGTTCGCAGTTCTCGAAATTCAAGACGGCAAGAGTGCACTTTACGCCTCGAACCCATTTTCTTGCCCAGCAGTCCTGCTCCGTGGCGAATGCATTGGACGTCTTGAAGAGCTTGATCCCGGTCATATCACCACTCTTGCTGACTCAACCCCCTCCTTCGACGTTAGTCTGTGCTCTTACGATGTTGCGACAGCTTCGACGCCCTCCGACGTTTTCCAACATGCTATTGATGCTGATCTTCCACTTGCGCAACGTGATCAACTTGTCGCCCTCTTGCAGAACTTCGCTTCTTCATTCGACCTTCCTCAAACTGACTTGGGTCGCACGTCTGTCGTAGAGCACACCATCGACACCGGCAAAACCGCACCTTTGCGCCAGCGCCCCTATCGTGTGTCGGCTTCGGAGCGCCAAGTAATTGCTGATCATGTGGACGACATGCTCCGTCGTGGTGTCATTCGGCCATCCCACAGTCCCTGGGCGTCTCCAGTTGTGTTGGTACCTAAGAAAGATGGCTCCTTCCGGTTTTGTGTCGACTACCGCCGGCTCAACAAGATCACGCGCAAGGACGTCTATCCTCTGCCACGCATCGATGACGCACTGGACTGCTTGTAGGGCGCCGAGTTTTTCTCCTCGTTGGATTTACGATCTGGCTACTGGCTGGTGCCAATGGATGACGCTGACCGCTCTAAAACTGCCTTCATCACACCAGATGGATTATATGAATTCAACGTCATGCCCTTTGGGCTTTGCAACGCCCCGGCCACATTTGAACGCCTCATGGACACTGTGCTTCGTGGATTCAAGTGGCGAACCTGTCTTTGCTATCTCGATGATATCGTAGTCTTTTCTACCGATTTTCAATCCCACCTGCTCCGACTGAAGGACGTTCTAACTTGTCTCGCTACCGCCGGCCTCCAACTGAATCTGAAGAAGTGCCGCTTTGCTGCTCGCCGACTAACTATTCTAGGTCATGTCGTTTCTAAGGATGGCATTCTTCCCGATCCCACCAAACTTCGTGCATTTGCCGAATTCCCACGCCCAAAATCACTGAAGCAGCTACGAAGTTTCATCGGCCTGTGCTCCTACTTTCGCCGCTTCATCTTAAATTTCGCCTCTATTATTGCTCCTCTCATCCAGCTCCTCTCCGGCAGCTCCGACCTCTCCGCATGGACACCTGCTTGTGATGACGCCTTCAACACTTTACGCCGTCTTTTGGTTTCGCCTCCCATCTTCCGCCACTTCGACCCGAATGCGCCAACTGAGATTCACACTGACGCTAGCGGTATTGGGATAGGCGCCGTTCTCACCCAACGCAAACCTGGTATCCGAGACTATGTGGTGGCGTACGCAAGCCGCACCTTGACCAAGGCAGAGTCAAATTATTCTGTTACGGAAAGAGAATGCTTGGCCATTATTTGGGCCATCGGCAAATTCCGTCCGTATGTCTATGGCCGACCATTTTATGTGGTCACTGATCATCACGCTCTCTGCTGGCTGGCGTCCATCAAGGACCCGTCCGGCCGCCTTGCTCGCTGGGCTCTTCGCCTCCAAGAGTATGACATTCGTGTCATATATCGCTCAGGCCTCAAGCATACTGACGCGGACGCTCTTTCGCGCTCACCGCTGCCTCCCTCTTCGTTGTCTGATGAGATCTGCGCCTACGATTTGTCTTCGCTTGCCACTATCGACATGGCCACGGAACAGCGACGCGACCCGTGGATATCTACACTTCTGGACTTTCTTTCAAGTCACTCTCCAGGTCGTTTGTCTAGGGCGCTTGCCCGCCAAGCTCACCATTTTTCAATTCGTGACGGGCTGCTCTATCGCCGCAATTATCTTCACGACGGAAGGAAGTGGCTTTTAGTCATCCCCCGTCATCTCCGCGCCGAAATTTGTGCTGCTTTCCATACTGATCCCCAGTGCGCCCACGGCGGAGTGTTGAAAACCTACACGCGCTTGCGTCTACGCTTCTTCTGGCGTGGAATGTACCGCTTCGTCCGCCATTTTGTCCGCTCTTGCCAGTCTTGCCAACGCCGAAAAACTCCTCTCAAGTCTCCTGCTTCATTGCAGCCGTTGCCCTGTCCTGCCCGTCCGTTTGATCGTGTCGGCATAGATCTATACGGTCCCCTTCCTACAACTTCAGCTGGCAACCGCTGGATTATCGTGGCAGTGGATCATCTGACCCGGTACACTGAGACATCATCACTGCCCTCTGCTTCCGCACGCGACGTGGCTGCCTTTATTCTGAAAAACCTGGTTCTTCGCCATGGTGCCCCTCGCGAACTGCTCAGTGACCGCGGACGCGTTTTCTTATCAGACGCTCTTGAGGCTCTCCTGAAAGAATGCCGCATCATACACCGCACCGCTACCTCGTACCACCCTCAGACGAATGGACTCACAGAACGTTTCAACCGCACTCTCGGTGACATGCTGGCTATGTGCGTGAACACCGACCATTCCAATTGGGACCAAGTTCTACCGTTTGTTACTTACGCATATAACACCGCGGCACAGACCACTACTGGATTCTCTCCATTCTTTCTCCTTTACGGGCGCGAGCCACCCTGTACCATCGACACACTTTTTCCCTACCGCCTTGACGTTTCCGAATCTTCCCCCCTATCCGATGCCGTCACATACGCAGAAGAATGCCGTCAGCTCGCCCGCTCTCTCACAACAGAAAATCAGTGGCAACAAAAATACCTCCGTGATACCGGCGAAGCTTCGTCATATCTCCCGAACTCTCTGGTGTGGCTCTGGGTGCCCTCCACAATCCCTGGCCTTTCAAAGAAACTTCTTGCTCGCTACCACGGGCCATATAGGGTCCTCCAGCAAACATCTGCAGTCAACTACGTAGTTGAGCCCGTCACGCCCTCTGCGGACTTGCGTCGCCGTGGTCGTGAAACAGTTCACGTGAACCGATTGAAGCCATTCTATGACCCCGCTGCGCTTTCCGCGCCATAAGTCGCCAGGATGGCTCCTTTTTTTTTACCCGGGGGAAAATGTACTGTGATAGTCAGCACTTCAGCCATCAACATGCACCAGTGCGTTGTGCGACGAAGACAAAGAAGAAGTACGCTGGGCTCGCCGTTGCAAGGTCCTCTCCTAACAGCTCTCCATCTGAGCGTCAATAAACGCCCTATTACATCGGTTATAGTTTGCTGAGAGGCAGTAGTACTGCCTCCTTCTTCTGTACTGATCATTGGAGAAGCAGGGTCGCCATCATTTTGGAAAATATTCAAAACATATAGCACACAATACGTCAATAAAAACACCTGCAAATACCGTCCGGGAACTGCGTTGACCGGATTTTAAATTCTTGTCCCGGGATTCCGCTTTCAAGCTTGAAAATGCCACCAAGCGAGCTAAGAAAAACCGCAACCAGAAAGGACTCGGCGGTCAGAATACATGAATACGTGCGAGAATTTTTAACCATTTGCCCGATGAGATCTTTAACGCCACTTCGGAAGTATAAATGAAGGAGTTTCGCTACAACTAACCCTAAAATGTTTGCCAAGGTCATATTTAGGGCTTTGATTTTTCTTTGTTCAGAATACCCTCATGTTATCGAATTCTTACCCGTTTCCTGCTACATTTTCTTTTATTTTGTTACGGATTGGATGCGTTTATTCACAGATGAACCTAGATGATGGGGGATGACTCGAGGCAGAGCCTGGACAACGTCCCCTCGCACTTCGTCCGCCTCCTCGTCCAACCAAACAGTCATTTTCACTTCTTCCACAATAGTCACTTCGTAGCGCGTGATAGTATATTTGTTTCTTTGGGGTCCTTAGTTCATCATTTGCGTTCAAAGGTACGGTCGCACAAGCCACCAGTGGCTTGGACAGGCTTGTTTTTGCATGTAATGTGTCGCATGGTGACATAAAGATCATTATTATTCATTTTTCTCGACCATTTAAAGTTTCTTCACTTCTGGATTTCCTAAACGCTCTATAGAAAGCGCAGAGGAAGTTTATTTTTTTTTCCCCACCTCGGCACACTCTGAAACTCGCTTTCTTTGTTTATATTGGATGTTTGTGGAACGTTATATGAACAGTATTTTTTACACATACCTTCTACTTTCTAGCTCATATAATGTATTTACTTCACTTTTGCTTTTTATCCTGTTCATTGCTGCCGTTACCTTCATCTGTGCTTTATCCGTTTTTATTTATAATTTCACTTTAAATCTTTATATTTGATTATAGTTCGTGTTTAGGCACTACACATCTGTTGAACGTTTAAAGGTTGTTTATTTTCTCTAAACTACTCTTTTACTTTAGTCCACGACGCGAGACGTGTTACTAATTGATTTTGTTCCCTCCATGACTCATTTCACCTAAATTACATTACATGCGTTATTTCTTCTCGTGTCTTCTATCTCTGTGTGTGTAAAGATTGTGAGTGCTGAAAGTATTGTTCTTAATATTGCTGCAGTACAAAGACCATATGTTTGTTCCTATGCACAATATTATAAATATTGATTGATTGATTATTTTTGCAGCGTCGCTTCCAAATATCGCCTAGGGTTCTATGCACCAACTGTTTTTCAATGCTCGCAATACTTTTTTTAAACCAACTAACCTTTTCATCTTTTTCTTTCCATGAATGGTCTGTTAAGGAAATTAGTGGAACAACTACGACACCTACTCTTACTTGACTGACGTGTGGAAACAAATATTTTTGCATTTTATGAAAGAAATACCACACAGTCGAACACTGTTGAAGTTATGTTGTACCAGACCTATAATTTATTGGCACATAATTGAGAATAACAATTTCGTTCAAGGCTCGCCATTTGATTTTGGCGAGAATGGGATCAAAGGGATTTTTACTCCTCGTATGCCTTTGCCCTTGCTTTTTCAGCATTATTTGTGAAGTCCGTACTGAAAAACCACGGAATATCATGTTTTTCACTCAGGCACGCACCAACAATTTCAATAAAGCGGAATGGATGGCAGTTGCATCCTGTTTTGCAGTTCGGTGAAGATGGGCGGCACTGAAAAATTAAAGTTGTAGTATTAATAAAATAAACGTCAGTGTTAACCTTCGCGAACAGTGAACAATGAAAAAGCAGAACAATTCATCATAACACTGTTTTTATCACATTTAGGACTACAGCATTTGTCCTACCAATTCCTGGCGCAATTACGACTTTTTTTCGCGACTCAGCCCATCACTGCTGGTATTTATGCCCTATACAGCATCTCAAACAAAATGAAAGTGGGGCGTAGCATAATAAAATAATTCGATCGTTTTTCCTTTTAGTGCAACGTATTTGTGAGCGGTGCGTAGACACGTTAAATATCTTAGAAACAACTTCGTTGATATCTTCTGTCAGAGACGTATATGCGCTGTGTTTCCTCCATCTAATAGTTCGAAAATATTAATGATATAATATTAAATCCACAACACCAACGGGCAATCAACGGGACGCAACTATTGTATCAAGTCGCGTGAGTCTTAAGGTACCAGCTTCATGCGAATGTATATGGCAACATTCACTGTCAAGTATGTAAAAGGATTACGTTCCACCGAATTGCCTCTGGTTAGCATTTTCGTACTGTCATATGAATTCCGGTGATTTTTTCTGGAATGCTTTACTATCTACGTAGTCGTGTTGACAATATTTGTTATTTAATTTTAAGACGCTACGAAGAAAGTTTTTGCAGTTCAATATTTACAATGATTTCACGTTCTTCTGTATGCAGGGCCATAAATACATATGTCCCTGACTGATGCAAATCCATAGAAATGTTTTGCGTATTCGAAATTTACTTTCTTAAAGGTAATGCGTGAACTTCCTAGTGAATGACAATATTTTTAACATCAAAAAAACATAAGTCTTACTTGCTTACTCGATAACAATACCAGACGTAAATAATGCGGCATCAACAGTGACTTTTTCATAATGCATATCAGTTAAGTAAACTTTCACCAATTTAGCAAAAGCAGTCAATCCACATCGCTATAAAACGACAGCCTGTTTGGGGTGCAGTATAATTCGATGCTTTATTTGCATTGTCTGGCTACACCTTTTTTGTGTATTGTTGTTTTCATTGTTCACAGGAGAAAACATTTCGAAAGAAGAAAGAGAAGAAAATTAAAAGAAGAAAGGATTCAAATTAGCAGTAGAAGTGTGAGAGCTACTGCGCCTTTAATTTGCGCGACTTTAAGAACAGCATTCGAATGAATTTTTCCAAGGCTACTGTATATACTCCTCGTTTCTATTACAGCTGGTGCGCGGCCAAGCCTATGGCCTAGCAGCACCAGTAGGTCAAGGTCAAAGTGTGTCGTAAAATAGCCTTGATGCATTTTAACAGTACGTCCCCAACTCTCTAAAACGTAAATCAAAAAACAGAGTGTATATAAACCTTCAGATTACATGAAAACGTGAGGTGAGAAACCTACCTTGAAATCTTTGACATTTTAAGATTCCGATTTTTGGATAAATGCGGTTGTTTTCCGCCTTTTTGTAATAAAATAACGCCTTTGCGATTCTGGTTTGGCAGTGTGGTGTTATCTAGTTTGGTGACAGTTACGGCTACACAGCTCCGTTTTGCAGAATATATGTAATAGACTTTGCAGTAACAGAACACAAATTGCATAGCTCGGCTAGCTCATTTGGAAATTATCGTTCTGGCTTCTCTTCACGGGTGCGAGTGAACTTGAGCAAGCTTTCGGCAAGTGGATGTTGACAGAGAAAAGAGCGTCCGACAGCTTGCCAGATGGAGTTTGTGATGATTTGAAACATGTGCCAGGCAGTCTGGCGGCAGGCCTTGGTGGAAGCCGATAGAACCTTCGAAAAGGAGCAAATAGGCGCCAGCTCTAGCATCTGCATTCTACTACATGAGGAAGCCCTTTTCTCTCTCAGTGATAAAATTACGAAGGGCCAGCTAACCACCGACTGCAAAAATTTTCACGTGCAGACCAAATAAGATACATTCTCTTAGCGTCGCTGACATTCTTTATAAATTGAAGCATAGCTATTTTTAATTCAGCTGAGCTGCGCTTGTTGGTTTTTTGCTGGACTTGAATAGAGAAGCAGGTGCTCCCAGGCTTTGGAGAAATCGTCCTTTAGCGCTAAGAGCTGGAGTGTTATTTAACTAGACAGCTGGGGAAGCAGCGGTTCAGGTGAACTAGTCGTTTTTGGAGAGTTATGGTCGCCTCTCTCGTTTGGTAATACGTTTTGTACTGTTCTTTTGCTGCTTATAACGTTCAATTTCTCCTGTGTCTTTCGGTGCCCTCCGGCTCTTCAAGTCAACAAACAGCACGTCACCTACCAACTGGAAGTGCTTATCTCAGAGTCGAGGTGATTAACAGAATAAAGGCATATCAAGACTCATTTTAATGGGGGTGAAGTATAAATTGAACCCGGGGCGCTTGAACGACATGAAATAACTGTTTTAACCCTGTGACCGACGAGCATATACCTAAGACTTGTATTAAGGCCGCACGTTTCTGTATATTGACAGGCCCTCTATATACTATGACAGGCAAGGACATTTAGCTGATCCCTGATTGGGAGGTATTATAGGCAATATATTGTGGACCAGCGATGGTGCAAGTACCACAGGGAAGCAACAAAAGCGGCTGTTCTGTGACCTAACCCACCCAAAGTTCGCACTGAAGGATCTCTGAAGTGACTGGGGCAAACTTCATTTCGCTGTAGCCAGTCATGATTAAGAATGTTTCGTAACACAGTGAGTAAAGAATATGTACGAAACGTTTTTTCAATTACGTTTTTTAATGTCGGTAGGCACACAGATTTCTCTGAAAGTGGGAATGTGAGCGCACTCGCTGTGCTCAAAATTCAGTAGTGACTGACATATGCTGTTGGGTATAAAGTGTTTATTAGACAGCATAATATTGCTAATAAGATGACATTAAAATATATGCTAGATTCACACCAACGCACCTCAAAGCAAGGGTACTTATTAGATAGAAGCTATATCAACCTTCACTAAATCTTTGCATTCAGCTTCGTGAAGAACTAAGCAATTATGAACAGCCAGCAGAACATCATGCTTAGCACTTACAATAGCGCATGCTTCGCTCCTGGATCACGTTCACCTATATTTACCATTTCCAGATTTGGTTTGATATCTAGAACACTAGCTATTTTCATGATTTACCCTTCCGTTATACCATTACTAATTTTATCTTATATTCTCGAGTTTCTGCCACAGCTACTCTTTTTACTTGTTTTACAGTCATAGGTGGCTTTATTCCTCTCTGTTTTATATGTCAATCGTTTTCGTGCGAGGTGAATACAGGGTGTGTCTTAGAAGTAATGCAATTATTGTTTTCTGGCCGCGTAGTTGAACCTACCGCGCTCGGGTTGCAGGGTTAAGGCGCTAAGGACTTTGAACCCATTATCACTTCCTAAAGAAGACTGCTCTGAGCTACGTCATGATCGCTGTTTCCAAATGCTTAGCGCTAGTGCCCTTTTCACGAAGCATGATGGCATCCACACGCGAACAACGGTGCACGATCAAGTTCGGTATTGAACTGAATGAGTCTAGCCGAGACCCATCAAATGATTAAAAAAGTCTAAGGTAAATCTGCTTTTTCCTATTCTCATAGCGCCAAGTTCTTTTTCTCACAGCACCGCTAACGGGCAAAGTTCCGTATGGCAAACCTCATAACCCCTCGCCACAAGAAGACAACGATCAGCCAGTCCAAGTTAAAACAGCGCAAATGGTCTTTTTTGACGCCAAGCGTGTAGTTGACACCGAATTTGCCCCCCGTGGACAGGAAATCGATGCTGTGTACCAAATGAAAGGGCTCGAGGAACTGCGAAAAACGGCCCTTCGAGCTGTAAAAGCTATCGCCGGTACCTGAGAGTTGTACCACGACAACGTCCCCAACCACATTGTCAGCGCGTACGGGAATTTCTGGTGACCACAACTTGGCAACGCTGCCCCTGGCACTCTATAGCCCTAACATGGCTCTTCCTGACTTCTTCCTGTTCCCTAGAATCAAGAGCGCCCTGAAACGAGTGTGTTTTGGGACATCGAAGATATCCAAACCACCGTGACAAAGGCTCTAAACGTGGTTCCTGTCGACGATTTTTCAGGATGGATTATTGCATGACAGAGTCGCTGGTAAAATATGTTCATGCCAAACAAGACTACTTAAAATTGTTAAACGTTTGTAGCGATATCTTGAATAATTTCTTTTCAACCGGTAAAATTGCATTACTTGCCGGACACTCCCAATATAGCAGCCGTGTGAAAAAGGCTGCGAGCTAGTTGTAAATACGAGAGTGCAGATCGTGATTTTAGTCAGGATAAATAATGAATGGCAACTTACAAAGGCCAGACAGTCAGTGTGGTCCCAGAATCCCGCCCTGTAAAGTTCCAAAGTAATATGGATTTCTAAAAGCACACTTTCTTGGTAACGCCAATTGTACAGTAGTAATTGCTTTCATAATGATAGCCAAAAACAATTGGAAAGTTGGTTTTTCACTTTGCATTAATTTTTCCAAAAAAAAAGGCAAATAAAAACGGGCAATTTTATACAGGGCAGCATCTGCTACCTAACGAATAAATTTTTGCGAGCAGGCGCAGATTTTTTGAAACATTGTATAAATATAGGAAGCCTCGTTTATATCACGTGCATAAGTTTTTGTATGAAGACGAAATTGAATTAGTATTAATCGCTTATGTCGAGTGCGAACAAGCGCGAAAAATTTGTCTACTGGTTGAAGCTAAAAGACTACCTTCTGAAGTCTGTTCTTTGCAATGTCTGTGGTCAATTCTGAGCAGCGCGTATTGGGCAAAGGTTATCCGAATGATATAAAGCGGTTCTTTCTAACTTCTTTTGCTTGTGAGGCTTTCATTAGAAAAGTCATGCACCTGAAAACATTTAAACGGCAGTCATTGCCTCCTTGTTTTACCGTTAAGAACATTCCGCCGCATTTCACAATGACATTAGAACGCCACCGCTTCAAGTTGCGCTTCATATTGATATGCTTCACCACAGACCAGGTTGGCGTCTTCGATAATTGGCATAACAATTTTATAACTTATTGAAGGAATGACAAACCTCTCAAAATGGGCTTTGCCACATGAGATTGGTAACTGCGCTACATAAGCTAAATTTTGTACGGAGATTGTTCTTGTTTGCCTTAGGGGATATTGCATGCAGAAAAATGAGTTGTCCGTACTCAGAACAATATCTAATGTAGGCATGGTTACCATTGTCTCTTCTATATACTTCTTTTCACTATTTCACAAGATATATTTTCTCCGGACAAAATTCAAGAAAACTTGCATCAGTATAGTATAGGATAGAATAAACTTTATTGCTTTACTTAAGAGATATTGCCGACAGAGTTCCTCCATCTTCTTTGTGTCGATGGCGTGGCTCTGTCTCACAGGGTTGGCGCCCCTATTCCAGGGCACCACTGATTTTTCTGCTCGCTGGGCATGAATGACCAGTACTCTTTGGATGACTGTATTGCCGCTGGAGAGCCTACTCTCCCACCGTTCGGCACTCAGATTTTATAGTTCGTGAAAAGCTTTGTTTCTATCGCATTTCTAATTGATGTGATATAGGGTGGGTTATCGCCGCACCATGGACAAACATCCCTGTATTTTTTCGGGAACTGTAAATTAGGGAAGGTTCCAGTTTGCGGTTTCCGCCAGTAGACTGCTTCATGTTGATTTAAGACATTGTGGGGATGAGGGTATTTTATTGTCATTCCTTTATAATAATTTAGAATATCAGAATACGTCGGGATTACCCTCATAAAGATGTCCGGATCCGCCTTGGGGAAAGCTCGGTTCGTGTGCTCGCGAGCTACTTAGTCGGGCCTTTGGTTACCCTCAATCTCAGTGTGTCTCGGTATCCAGAAAATGGTGTGTGTAATTGCTTCTCTAGGTAGGCCCACTTTATAATAAAATTTGGAGCGCTTTGCGTCCTATTCTGTCGTTGGTGAAGTCACGGCATACCTCCCAAACTGTGAGAATTGTCAAGTGTTTGTTTGCCCGGTAGCCCTCCGCGGCCGCTCGAGCAAAAGCCATTTGCTCTCGTTCGGTTACTGTGCAGTCCCGTGCCGACGTGCTAGCGATTTCCTTTACGTCCAAGCCTAACACTGTTGCTACTGCTTTGTATTTGTCTGTCCACGTTGTTTTGTATGGGTAGAGCGCCGCGTCTGTGTACACCCTGTTTGCTTTGGTATTCCTCTGTTGAGTTGCAGAGGCCGTACAGTTAAATCTTTCGCTATAAGATCTTTATGCAGGGTTTTCTAGAGCTTCAGCTATTTTTTAGAGCGTATAGTCAAAGACACCTCGATTTAACTATGTGTGTTAGGTGTATGAATCTTGAAAGTTAGTACCAGATTTTTTCACTCTGAAACTCCCTCATAGAAGCAGCAATGCCTCATCGTTGTCGACAGAAGGTTGCCAGCAGCGGTGTCACGCTTTCTAGAGCGAGAGTTCAAAAGAATTTAGCTAACCTTGTCTCCACCGAGGATCGAACCTCGGTCTCTTGGATTCCCAGACCAACGCTTTACCACCTGCGTCAAGCCCTGGATTTTCGATTTATTAGTTTTATGGAAGTACTGCAAGCCCGATTTAATTAGGTTGCATCCCGCAACCTGTCATATACAGTCACACGAGCGCCAGGTTCCCAGTTTGTCTACACATCAAAATGCCAGTAGACATATACATGCCTCTAGTAAAGGAAACCAGGCAGGAGGTCGCTCCTGCGCCGCATATACCCCCTGCACTATAGTACATTGTTCTCTGAACGCACATCAATGATGTGGTGGCTCTGCGTGACGATCTGTCATGCGGCTCTTCCACAGGCTAGTCCCATGAGCACAAAAAGGTCACATGGAACCACAGAAGCCTCCACTGCAGGCAAACATCTTCTAGTATAAGGCGTAATATCAATCTCCTTTGGGAGCGTTCGTTGAAGAATATTCCAAAAAACACTGCTTACAGCAACGCACACATCAATGATCTATAGTTTCTGGCTGCTGACACAAGCCATAGTTCATTGACCGTGGCACAAAAGTCCCTTTCTCACAAAGTCACGTTTTGACAGATAAGTTTGACGTGTGAAGTTTAAAAAAGAATGTCTGCAGCTGACTGTATATACATCCGTTGGACTCGCCTAATAAACTATTGTTTAGAACGGGGAGCTAAGGCTGCCAATACATCGGTACATGATATAAAGACTCCATAAGAACGTTTGTCACCAGCCTTCTTGATAGACTGTATAGCTATTCTAAGGAAACCAGTAGGGTGAGCAAATGGAGTGTGTCAGGAACTTCCTTAAGAAAACCCCGCAAAGGAATCTCACACCTATGACCAGCGAACACAATCAAATTAGACAAATGGGAGCTTAATCGACTATTAAAGGCAGCTTGGAGGAAAGGATGACTATCTGTTATAAAGAAGAAAAACCTTGAAACAAACTGATAAACAAAACGTGCTGACGACTAGCTCCGCCAGCCTCCAGAGGGAGAAACAAATTGACTGAACGCATAGACTCCCTTTGAGAGTGGCACACAAAAGTAGCAAAAAGCCTATGCATGGACTGAACTTTGTTTCTTGCACAATGCAACACCTTCAAGGTATGCCTCAATTCACAATTGTGAAGGCGCTTCAATAATCCGATCCGTGATGATGCTTCAATTGCAAGGCTCTTAACCTCCTGCTTGAAAAGATCCCACTTTTTAAAGACTGAGAGATTGGCACAAGCCAACACACATCTACCAAGCATGCAGAAATTTCATCTGAAAGAAGGGAATTATTAAGATTTCATAGCTCCCACTGCGGTAACAAATATTATGCAGTGTTCACTAAAAAAATTGGTATCACACAGTATCCATGCACAATAGGTAATGTACCAGCTGAAAAGTAGATCCTGTCAAGTCCGGCATTCGAAGACGATTGGAAGTGCATGAAATATATACTATCCTTTTTTGGTCGGCCAATGTCGACACAGCTCTGCTCACAATATAAGGTAGACACTACAGCAGCACTGGTGTCATACGCCCGCGATAAACCGATCGATACTCTAATTGTTACATGCACAATTGAAATATCCCAGCAGTACACTTTCCCAATTTGTGTACAGATTTCCCATGACAAGAAAAACACTTTCCTATGTTGCTGCTTAACAGGCGCATACACACAAGCAATTCGCCACTGCTGACCAGAAATGGCGAAGTCACAACATATGAGCCGCCCCTCATCATCAATGCGATATGTCAATCAGTCTAATCTAGTGTATTGCTCAAAAACAGCATACATTCCTCGGGCAAGCCTATCGAATGGCTGAAACATCTCAACAACAGTTTCTATATCGTCGTCCCTAGCGAATTTATTTTCCTGAATTGCAGCTACACTGGAACAACCACTTTTAAACAGCTGTTTTAACTGGCACTGGCGACGTCGATTCCGCAAGTAACACTAAGGGTAGCGAGGTCAAAAGCTGGGACCCCCGCCATTCTTTTTGCGTACATTATTCTACTCCGTCCGTCGAAGCGGGATTGTAGCCGGCAAACTGGCGACCTTTTGAGATGTTATTGCCCTCTTTTTAGCAGCCATCCTTCCTCTGCCCTTCGCATCTGGCACCTTGCTTGGACCTTCGCTGACACCAAGCTCCTCCTCCGCGGCAAGCTTCAAACGCGCGCTGCTGTCCACGAAGACCGCTGATGTTGCTGAGGCTTCCGCCAATGAGATCTGAAGCATTACGCCCCTTGCAGCTCTACGGTAGGTCGGTAGCTTTTTGCAGACGCTGGTGGTTGACACCAGACGCAGCGCACTACACTCTAGTGACACACCAACGACGTAGCAGCGTGGACGCGCGTCCGCTGGCTCTTCGGCAACCCTCAATGGCACATCTCGAGATGCTGCTGCGGCAGAACGCGGCTGTTTAACCAGCTCAAGATAGGCCAACGTTCGGAGGCTTGGGGTCGGGAAGTTCGGTAGGTGGTGGCTTGGTGTCTTGATTTAGAGTGCCTTGATGTGCGCGCCCCCCTCCGCCGCTCCGTGGAGGGTGGAGACGTTCTTTGAAAGGGTCGCCCTTAATATAAGACGAAATCTCTAATGGCTCATGCTGTTGTTGTGGCTGTAGGAAGAAGGAAAAGAAAATGCACGGGCCTGCTACTGGCTCTGTAGGTGATCCACCTCCGCTGATTGATTGATTTATAGAGGGAAAGGCTCGGTAGCTCTCACTTCTTTTATTTGGACACCTCAACTGCGTCGTAAGGGAAGGAAGGAATGTGGGAGGTAAAGTGGAGAGAAAGGAGAGTCGTAGTGGAGCGCTTCGGAGTAATTTCGGCCACCTGGGGGGTAACGTTGCGCCCCCCTCCGCTAGCCCCCGCCGCAAGCGGCGTTGAGCTAACTTCCTAGCCCTATAGGGCCAGGAAAAGCCACCCTTCACCCTTCCATCCGTGGTGTACGACGGCTGTAGCGGCGCGCGTCCTTCTCTCCCTCTTCTTTTTCTTTCTTCTCTACTCTATTCTGTCCACACGAGGCAGCGGAGGTGGTACCTCCGCTCCGGCCTCGTGCGGATAGAATGAAGTAGAGAAGAAAACTTGACTATGGCTTAGCTTGGTTAAGTCTGGTGATTGCGAAGCAATACGTGGTACTACTATTGCACCTCTTGTGGTGATGCTTTGTTGTGCTATATTCACCATGGTGATGCTCCGTTATGTTTACTGTTATGGCTATAGTGACGCGTGACTGTACTATGTTTAGCTATGGTTTTACATATGGGTTTCTTCGCTGTTCGTTGTACTGCTTTCGATACACAAGTTCCTTCTGTAGTCGCTGTTGTCGCTCTTCTGGTGTTTCTTGGGCACGTCGTTGTCGTCTGCTAGCGTTCCATCGCTCCGAACTGGTAGTGCTGCTAGTCGATGCACGTTCCAAACTATCGGACAAATTCGTACCTTCCTCTCCTGCTTCTGTCATCGATTCTACTAACGAAGACATTGACCGCCTTTTCCGCCTAGCTGCTTCTTGCGCTCGTCGATTGGTTGGTTGGTTCACAGGAAGGGAAGGGCGCAGTATCTGTCACACTTGCTCTGTGGACACCTGAACCGCACCGTAAGGGAAGGGAGGAAGGTGGGAGGCGAAGTGGAGAGAGAAAGGGGAGCCGTAGTGGAGGGCTACGGATTAATTTCGACTACCTGGGGATCTTTAACGTGCGCTGACATCGCGCTCGTTGTTTGGAAAGCCGTTCTTCTCGCTCTTCTTCTGTCTCTGTGGCTCGCTTTTGCTTCCTCTTTGCAGCCTGCCTAAGCGCTTTGACTAGGCGGCATCTAATGGCTTGACAAGCGGAGCGGAGTCAGGCCGTAACTGCCACCGCGCAAGGCGACGGTGAACACAGATGGTATGACGTCACGCAGCGCGCAGCGCCACTAGTGAGATGAACGGAGTCAGGCCGTAACTGCCACCGCGCAAGGCGACGGCGCGAGTTGAACGCCCCCTCTTGCACAGATGGTATGACGTCACACAGCCAGGTCACGCGAAAGGTCAAGCGTGGCTGCCACCGCCCCGCCTTTTGACGGGCTGAGGTGGTAGCTAAAGTAGTATTGATTTATTTATATGGGAAGGGAAGCAGAAGAGGGAGAGAAGGACGCGCGCCGCTACAGCCGTCGTACACCAGGGATGGAAGGGTGAAGGGTGGCTGTTCCTGGCCCTATACCCGTTTAATTATGGGATTGTAGATGGCAGGAACGCTCATGAAGCGCTATGTTGTTGTTGTGGCTGTAGGAAGACGGAAAAGAAAATACATGGGCCTGCTACTGGCTCTGTAGCTGAGCCGCCTCCGCTGCCTCGTGCTGACAGAAGAGAAAAAAAAAGAAGAAAGAAAAGGAAGAGCAAAAAAAGACGCGCGCCGCAACCACAGCGGTCGTCCACCACCGCTTTTTAAGCGGTGGCGGGTGCAATGACGGCCTACAACAGATAATTCTGTGACAGGCTAGCCCCCGCCGCAAGCGGCGGTGGCCTACCTGTCCCAGCCCCTTCAGGGGAGTAGTACCTCGAAGCGCTATGAGAATGGTGGGCTGAAATATGGCAGAGTTGTCTCCACCCTAGGAGAGAGTGCGCACATCAAAGCCACTGCTTCATGCGCAACCGTGGTGTTGAGGTCTTCATAAGCGCCCACAACATGCATGATGTGCTCTGACACTGCATCATCTTTGAACCCTGTCGGCATTGGTACACCCCGGATTGTGAAACGCTCTTCATAATTCCTCTTGCTTACAGTGATAATGATAGCAAGATTGCAAGAGTGAAAGATACCGCGCCTTTTAACGCGGTAGCGTTAAGGAGCTCGTGTCGCAGAAAAGCCGGTGTCGTCGGCGTCCAGTGAGCGATAAATCCCGGCATGCACTTCATAAATAAACATGCACTTCATAAATAAAAAGCAAGTTCCAAGATGGGCTGGGCGGGAATCGAACCAGGGTCTCCGGAGTGTGAGACGGAGACGCTACCACTCAGCCACGAGTTTTTTTTTTTTTCTTTATTTCTAAGGTATACATGAACAACAGATTGTCACACTTAATAAAACACTTCAGCCGCCCTTGAGCTGACGCGTGTGAGGTTAAAATTTCTTCAATTTTACAAGGTCATCCAGAACTTCTGCCCACTGTGGTGGGTCGGGGAGCGCGCAGTTACATTCCCGTAGATAAACAGCACTTTCAACAAAATTTTCACGTACACTGCGAATGTTAATATCTTCATGCCTTACTTGCATCCATGTTTTCCACAAGCTGTGGAGGCCCAGAAGCATTAATAAATCATAGGGTACGTCTTCGTTCTCCACCGGCAAAACCGGATGCCATAAGGGTTTAGTGGTAGCTCTTTTTTAATTGTTCTTTGTAGCACGTCCCAATGAAATACTGCATCCCAGCAGTCTAAGAATATGTGTTCAATTGTCTCTGGCTTCTTGCAAAGCAGGCAGTTTGTCGTCCAAGCGACATAGATTCCTTTTTCGTGAAGCCAGGTTTTGACGGGCAGAGTGTTCGAGTGCAACTTAAAAAAGAACGTTTTGGCAGCCGGTCGAACTGGCATCCTCTTCACTCGTTTTAAAATATCCTGCCCTTGGCCTCCACGGTAGGGCTCTCGATACAAAGGTGCCGGGATCATTATTTCCACTAGGTCCTTATACAGCTTTTTCTTGACAACACTGTATAAATATTCACGGGAAAAACGCACTTCTAACAACTTGTAAGAGAGAACTACCTCGCGCAAATATCCTGTGACAGCACCACGCATGTTTTCATTTGTGGAGACAACAAATCCGGGTAACAGCCTTTGCAGCCGCACTTGCATGACTGTTCTTAAAAAGGTGTCATTTTGGTCGCGAAGAAAAAAAAGCGCGATACTACTTGGCGCAGAAACAAATGAATCAAACCGACTCCTCCGCTTTTTAAAGAAAAAAATAAATTCGTTCGCCTCGTCTTTTCCCAGGTCGAAGTCCAAAGAAAAACCGCAAACACACGATGAATTTTTTGAATGGCAGTTCGTGACGCACATAGAACATTCATTACATACCATATCTTTGAAATCAAAAAAACATTGCAGATGAACGCGCGTGAAAAGATTGACAGTTGCCTTCCCTGCCATGCTTCCGCTTTCTCTAGCACTCTATTTGTTTCTTCCTTCCAATGTAAGCTAGGATCGCGATAACATTGTAGGGCATTGTAGGGGCACACCCAGATACTGCGTTGGCACGGAAGACCATTGCAATCGGGAGAAAGAAGCCGGTTCAGCATCCCATAAGCCGTGCCAAAATCCGCAGCTTTTTTCCAAGTTAACCCGACATCCAGTCTGGTCACAAAACTTTTCAACAACGTTAACCAATTCACAAATGCTCTCTCCGTTTTCACAAAATACTGCAATGTCGTCCGCGTATGCAAGTAGCTTCACATGCGCCGATTGAAGCTTGAAACCCGAGATGCATTCATTATTGAGAATGGCCAAGCATAATGGCTCGAGATAGGCTGCAAAAAGCAGAGGAGAGAGTGGGCATCCTTGCCTCACCGAAGAACGCACTGTGAGACTGTCAGTGAGATCGCCATTCACTATAATACGCGTCGAGCAGTTTGCGTACGCCATTCTCACTCCCTCCATGATTACCGAGCCCAGGTTACAATGCTCTAGAATGGAGAAAAGGATGTCGTGTGATACGCGATCGAACGCTTTTTCCAAATCCAGCTGAATCATGGCAACCTGACTTCCAAGCGTGTCTACACATTCCAGTACGGTTCGTGCCACATGTATATTTGTGGCGATGCTGCGACCTCTTATGCCGCACGTTTGGTGCGGTCCGACTAATTTGGCTATTACACTTTGCAATCTCTTCACTAAATCCTTCATGAAGATTTTGTAATCAACATTTGTCAGGCTTATTGGCCTATAGGACTTCACCAACAGGCGTTTCTCCGGATCATCAGTTTTTGGAATAAGTACGATGTGTGACGTAGTAAATGATAATGGCACTTGTTTGCGTTCGTAGGCTTCTCTTATCACTTCCAACATAAGGCTGGAAACATGGTTTTTAATTGCTTTGTAAAAGGAGGCGCTCAGCCCATCTGGTCCAGGGGCTTTCCCACATGGGAGGTCATCTATGGCCTTTTCTATCTCTTGCAATGTAATAGGCATTTCAAGGCTCTCTTTCACATGAGCGTTGGCATTAGCCGTAAATATTCTTTTGGAAACCCTTCACTATGTTCGCGCGTATTACTCAGAAGCTCAGCAAAATGTTTCAGAATCGCACATTTTATATCTTTAGCATCGTTTGTAATCTGCCCTTCATGTCTTATTTGCCTGATTTCCTTCTGGAAAGCATACCTTTTTTCATCTGATAGCGCTCTCTTTGTCGGCGCCTCGCCAGCCCACAGTTTATCGCTTCTTGCACGTATAACCGCGGCTCTGTACTTCTCAGCCTCGATGCTTTCTAAATGAGATTTCACATCTCTTATTTGCATCGTGAACTTTCCTGGCGCACAGCTTTCCATGCACGACAGGCACTCAAGTTGTCCATGAAGTTCCTTTTCTGTTTCTTTCTGTTTGTACCGAATAACACTGCTCTTTTCTACTGCTTTTATCTTCACCTGCTCTTTAAATCTTTCCCATTTATCTGCATGGCTTTCTTCATGCACCTTAAGCAAACATTGCAAATCGTTCGTGATTGCCTTCACAAACTCTTCGTCCTCCAAAATTTTCTCGTTCAGTTTCCATAGATGCCAGTTGAAAACAGATTTCTTAACCTTCATTCCAAAAGTCGCACTAACAAGGCAATGATCACTAAACGAAATAGGTTTTACGTTATAGTCGGTACAGATTGGAACGAGATCAATATATATATACAGCCTGTCTAGTCTCGCATGACTATCGCGTTGAAAGTGCGTGTATTCCGGACGGGTTCCAGCAGAAAACACATTTCCAATGTCTTCCAAGCAATAGTCATGCACCAATACATTCAACAGTTCAGCGCTCTTGTCTTTCACTGGTCTAATCTTCACTCTATCAGTAGCAGCACACACACAGTTAAAATCGCCCAATACAAGCAAAATTTTGTCACATTTCAAGTACGGCTCGACTGAATAAAAGAAGTTTTGACGATCACTTTCAACATTGGGGGCGTACATACAGACAGCACGCCAAAATAAATTTGAGAACAAAAAGTCAACAATCAAGAGTCGGCCACTTTCGCATGCAAATACGCAGTGTACGCTTATACCCAAAGTATTGCGAATGAAAAGAAGGCATCCGTCTGATGCCCCCACAGAGTGACAAACACACACACATCAAAGTTTGCATGGAAAACAGACACCATGCGGTCTGCATGGTCCTGAGATTCTATCTTCGACTCTTGAACGGCTAATAAGTCGATTTCATTATCTAGCAGCAGGCGATTCAACTGGCATTGCCGCCTTCGGGCTCCAAGCCCTCTAACATTCAATGTTGCTACACGTAATGGGACATCTAGCTTAATTGCCATGCATCTAGAGAAAAAGGCGCCCGATCCATGTGATGCCTACCTCAATCGTCCATGTTGCTCTGCTTGTCCGAGGTTCCAAAGCCTACGTGCTCGTATCCGGCCTCCCAAAGGGATGTCTGAATGCGTACTGAGGCGTGCCTGACCACCGCACTTGCCACCTTCCATAAACACAGTCAAAGAGCCACAGCCGAAAACAGGCTATGACGGCTGACGAACCCCCTGCACTCACATGCATTAGGTCACGTCCAAACTACGGAGGCGGCTTCCCCGCCTGCCGCGTCTCGGACGAAACGTTCAGCCGAGGCCTCAACGTCGAACGTCGGACCCCCGGTGCTTTCGATGGCGGCTCGTCACTGCCACCACCAGGCTGCAGATCCTCACCGGCGCTCTCATCATGGGGCCGCTTCCCAACGGGTAGGCCGCTTACTCCTGCGTTGAAGTCCATAACTTCGGAGTTGGGAGACTCCGCGCTGCCTTGGCTTTCGATCACAGGTTCTCTGGCGTCCGCCACGCTGTTACTTGCGTCCAGTTGGGAACCATTCTCCACTGGTGCGGAATCCGCTGTCGCAACGGCCGTGGACGTCCTCCTCATTGTCAAAGGGGTCAACACCGGCCCATCATTCCTTGCCGGTTGCCCGGTTGTTTTGGCTGCCTCTTCCGCGTCCGCCTCATCCATCAGATGCTCGGAAAAATCTTCGCTGTTCCCAGGTCCAGCGATGCTCGCGTAGCTCCGAGAACACTGCCCTTCTTCGTGGCCAAAACGATGGCATGCACCACAACGCGGAACCTTACACTCTTGGCGAATGTGGCCGGTACTTCGACACCGGAGACATAACGGAGGCCTTTCAGGTACCATGACGAGCGCCAACTCACCGCCGACGTTCAGCTGGTGCGGCAAGTCGTCCAGTTTGACCCCCACTTTCATCTTCAAGGTGACAATCCTGCTAGTTGAACCCTTATCCGATATGCCATGCACGCGCCAGCGCTCCCTGGCCACTTCGGAAACCTTTCCATACGGCCCGAAGGCCACACGCACCTCTTCATCCGGAACGTTGTGAAGCAACCAGTGGAGCTTCAGCCTCACATCCTGGTTAGCGGGATCAATAACGAGGCAGCGACGTTGCTTCACACACAACTCACCCACTCCAGCAATCTTCTTCACAGCATCCGCGTCTTTCATAGTGATGGCCCAGACGTGGCTCATGCGATACGCCCCCATGGCGATAACCTCAGGGAGCAGAGAACGCTGAGCCAACGCGTCTTGGAAATCTTCCACCCGGTACGGGCGGGCCCTGATATCCGCGTGCAAAAAAACTGTGTTTAACACAAAACGCCCTGTTGGAAGACTTGGCAGAACAACCTGGTAGCCATTATCCTGTTCCATAGCCCTGTTACCGCTGCCCGACATGGCCGCTGAAGCCGCTCCTGCGGAGCCCTGCATCCTGCGTCCGTTCACTGGCGTGGCCGGAAGCAGAATCCCCCCACTCAGACACGATTTCGATGCTTGAAAGCGGTACAAAAGCGCTTCTAGTGAATGCGGTGTTGCCTTAGAAACATGCCGTAGAACGTTATACTGCAGTGTATATCGGTAATTATGAGCATGTTACTTACAGAAGTCGCAGTTACACGAGTAGCGAAGTACGTTTCCGCTGCATTTCTTCTGCGCTCTGCGCACATGCAGAGCCATCTTGCGGCAAACACAGAAGAGCCCCTCCTCGCAATGTGCGGCGCTGCCCCGACACGTGGCGCGCCACTCGCCCCTGATGTTTCGCCGTGCATCCTCACAGGTTGTAGAATCAAGCGTCCTTCCTTTCATAGATCACTATCTTCGCTCACCCGCTTCTCCCCTTCGGGCCGCGCGGGTACCGGTGTGAGTATGCCCCAATACCCTTGCGTTTAGTAAGTGTTCTCGACGAGGTGCAATAACGCTATCGCGTTCCACTCTTGAAGGCGAAGCTTAAGCGTCCTCCAAATTTTTGTTTCCTGTATACGAATTATAGAACGCCGGTGAACTTTAATGCGTTCAGTGATATGCTAGTGGTGTTCGACAAGAGGCGTGCGATGTACCGTCACAACAGGTCATGACGACACAGGGCGATTCATGCATTACGAAGCTGTCTCCTTATGTATCCGATCCAGGGTTCCGTGCAACGCCTTTTATTAGCCACTTCCTTGAACGCCGCATCACACAGAAAACATATACAGATCCAGTTATCTAGGGGGCATTACACAGTAGGTATCAGCTGCTTTTGAAATTGATTTGGAGGATAGAAAAGCAGTATATCTCACAATTCTTTGCGCACCCATGTACCACGTCGTCAAGGCAGGAAGGAAGTTCGGAGTGGAAGAAGAGGCAGATGAGCCATAGTAGAGGGCTACGATACGATAGAAGGTATGTAGGAGAGGGCTACTGTGCTAAAATAGCCATCGCTTAATAGCACTTCAGTAGTCCAAAGTACCCTCTAGAATATGTTTATCGTTTGCTACATTGTCTGTATTTATAACACTGCATTCACACTACTGAGTCATTATAGGCCAATTCTTGAAATATATATAGATATTTTCATTTCAGTTTCTTCCTGCATAGCCGAAAATGTATACAAAAATATGTGCTGGAGCGACGATAATAAAACGTATGCGTCTGTAACAATTTGGGAACGAATTAACACCCCGATATTTATTCCTGAATAAATGTTTCATATATCCTTTCATTCTTAGAGATTCTCCCCCGAAACATGCAGCCGAGCTGGGGTCGAAGTAACTGCGGCTGTCTTTCTTCAGGATTTTGGCAATCAATGGCTTTCGTAAGAAAGCGGTTAAAAAATCAACGTCACATCGTGTTACCGATGACTGCATAGGATATTCTTATTCTCTAAACATTCAATGAATATCATCTAAGAAAATGCTGTAACAGAGTGAGGAGGACATCGCACTTACCGATACCTACAGCCCATGAAATAATGTGTGTTTAATGTTTAATTATCTGCGGCAGAAGCCGCCACTACTCCTGGACTTCACAAAATTATGGCATGTCTCAAATAATGATTCACTAGACTGATCCGCTTCAAGAGGACGTGACTATAAAGGCGCCCGACGTATAGGTCTTGCATGCCTGCAGCTTTGGAGCATTCAGCTAGTGCATTCTGGCAGCGAAATGCACCACATTGCGGTTGTGAATCACCGATCTGCCTTTACTACAGATAGTTGTTGTGCAAGTTGGTAAATGACTTTAAGGATAAGCAGCGCGCTACAAACTGGACTAGGACAGAAGACAAGCGCGCTATCAGAAACAACGCATTTTGCTCCTGTGCGCCTGTTGTTTATTCTCGGCCCAAGTTGTAGCGGGGTGGTTTAGGTGGAAGCTTTCTTGTCTCATGGGTGGCGAACGGAGTGTCCGCACCCATTCTATTATCAGAGTGTCCGCAGAGCGTGTCCACACGAACTGACACCGAAGAAAACTGCACTGATGCTACTGGTATTCTGCCCGCGACAGAATGAGCAGGTCCCTATCCCTGGCCCAACAACAACAGCAGTTCATATCGGCGTTCCAATCAATCCTCGCTTATTAATGCAGTATATTTTCTTGTTGTGCAGTCAAAGTATTCATTTTCATGACCTTCAATATACGTCGCTCGCACGCTTACAATAGCAAAATAACCCACACATATAGCCACTTTGGAGAGCTTCGGCGAGGCGTGATCCGCAAGCGTGGTGTAGTGAGAATCCACCAGGCGGTTGCAGAGAGCAGAGAGATAACGAAATGATGGTAGCACGACTAATGACGAAAAAGGAGTCACAACGCTCAGGCTTTCGCATTTCTACTGTGCTGCTTCAACAGTGCTCTGTAAGCTTCTTTGTGAATTTTAAACATAGCTGCCTATTTGCATATGCTATAATTGTCAGTTTGCATTTGGACCACACTTGTGCTCCAAATACAGGGACCACACACGATATCTGCAAACTTCCAGTGAATGTCTTGTACATATCACATTTTCACAGCAGCGTACCCGACATATGCAGAAGCAGCACAAGGCTTCGAGTTCGATTATCGTAAATATTTGGAGCGAAAATTTGAAACAAAAATGAATTTGTTGGTTTTGGTTTGGGGGGTTTAACATCCCAAAGCGAAAACAGGCTTTGAGAGCCGCTGTAGGTGTAGACACCTGAAATATTGACTACCTAGGCTTCTTTAACATGAACTCACATCGCACAGCACATGGGCGCCTAGCTTTTCGTCTGCATCTAAAAGCGGCTGCCAAGGCTGAGGTGCGATCTCGCATTTGATGCGCAGTAGTGAAATGCCGTAAAAACAACGCCACCACAGTGGGGCTGAATACAAAAATTAACAAGATGCTTAAGCTTAGCGCGCGTAATCGCCTAATGGTTCTTCATTGGTCGCCAATCTATTCCTTGATTATTCTTTAACAATAATGATGTCATGGTTTTGAATATTGCCGCGAACGATCCAAGTATTTATTTGCTCTTTTGCGACAGCCGCCGGCACGCAGTCTCGTTAGTGCGATTCAGGCTCGGGGATCGTTTCTGTACTCTTTATTCACGCTCTTTGTCGAAAAACTCACTTTTATCGGTTTCGTTGCCGCGCAAGATGCGCTCGAATGCTCCAGATGGTGCTACTTACCATCTGCGGCTTTATGTATATGTTTCTTCACGCCATGGGCACTCTTTGTTTGACGACCAACGAGCATGTTTGCTGTTATCGCCGCCGCCGAATCGCTTAGGTCTTTACGGGCTGAAGTCATCCGAATAACGAGATTCTTTAGTGCATTCTCGGACTCTTCATGATTTGTCATTGACCTTGACACCAGGACGTAATGATTTATGGTATTAGAGACCAAACAAAATTGGTTCTGGGTTTACAATCCTCAGTTTGATGCAATTTCATTTGAGATTTAACCCCACTCTTTTGGTTTCTTGCTCGCGCTTCTTGTGTTCTTAAATCAGCGTCTGCCTTCTATTGAGCCATCTAGCTGCCTGGATCATACCGAGCGCCCTTCTTCGCCTTGCCAGCATCTTACTGTCGAATTCTCTATGGTACTAGACGACACGATAACACAGTCTGTACACAATTAGACTCGTCTGTTGCAATGCCAGATGATGGTGTCACAGAGATAGCAGCCACAGAATATCAAACGTGTTCAAACACGGAAACCCGCAGACCAGGGCCCACCCCTCACAGCATCAACCATATCCTGTCAATCAATCAACATTTCATACAGCTTTTACACCACGCATTAGCGTCCATCACTCTTTCGGTACATTTATTGACTTGTCTTTCATTCTGAAGAGGGCCCGCGGTATGATGACGATAAGCCAGAACGTAGAAGGGCCATCGAACTCAGCAGATACTTAACAGGTCCGGAGTACTGGTGGCGCCACATCGCAGTAATACCCATTTTTTCGCCCGATGGACCTGACGGCCTCAGAATCTTGACATTTCCTCAGTCGACAAGCCTTGCCGTGAGCATTCTGACGCAGCCTGCTTATCCTCAGCCTCATTGACGCCCGCTCGAAAGGAGACGACGGCAATGCCTTCCCGGGAACGGTAAACGCCCACCGTTTAGCACAAAAGCAGCGTTCGGATCGTAGTTTGCAAAATATAATTTTAAATATAAAAGGCAACAACCCTTCCCCACCTGCTGTTTCGAGGCGACGATTGCCCGCCTTAACACTGCGCAGTGGGGTCCTCGAGAGCACTTCGCAGCCACATAGCCTCATAGAAGAAATTCTGCAAGGTTCCCACGAAGAGCCAACAGGAGCGCATCTCGAGATTGCATGCTGTGTCTAATTCAAGACAACTATTATTGGTTACAGGGAGCCACCGTTTATCGACATTCCGTGAAAACGTGCCATGAGGGCCAGCAACTCAAAACTCTCCCGGTCAGACCTCTCTGACTACAGAATCCCATGCTAACCCCGACCAACTTCTTTCAGCAAATTGGGATCAAGTTTTTCGGTCCATTTCCAAATTCATATAAGGCAAACAGTGTATCATTGTGGCCACTTACTATCTTACTGCTACGCTGAAGCGGAAGCAGTGCATTAAGTGCGCGGCAGAAGTAGACATGGGGTCTGTCAAACACACTCTCTTGCGAGAGGGCGCCACATAAATGCTAAGCTGACACAAGCCATTCTAGACTTCAGTCATACGAGCCCCCGATGAAGAATAGCGTATCAGGCCCAGTCAACGGGCGTACAGGGCATCTTCCTGTCATCCAAGAAAGAAGCTACTTCAGTTGAACGTAATTACTCCAACGTTACAAAAAATAAAAGTAGGTTAACCCACTGGTGCAGTCCCCAGATGGGGTTTGCTGGCTAAGTCTATATTAATAAACGCTGCAGGAAGACCCCGCTTACTTATGTAATTTGGTTAGCAGTCACCCTGTGTACCTAAGCCCTAGAGGATACATGGGGGCACTACATGGGACTGTCTTCACTCCTCCTCCGGCTAACCAGGGACGTTCTGAGAAACGCTGCGACCTACATGATTCTCTGAAAGCTAAGGGATTAAAGAAGAAGCGAAACCAGAACTGGTGCAAGCATCCTTCGTGCTTCTGTTAACTTCACCTCCGGGAAACCAAATTGGTCGGGATGAAGACTCCAATCGTGCTTTCCGGTACGTAGGCGGTAGGTCTTGGTTTCCGCTACGGGGCCGGCGTCAAAGCCAAGGCGTTTAAGGAAATTGGGTAGAATCGGATTCTCGCTTGAAGCGCGGCGCGAAGAGTTACTGAAGTTGAAGCACTACAGCGTCTGGCAGACGTCGATGTCATGCATGTGCGCCGCCGCGGGTGTTGCTGCCGCGCCTGCCCAAGCACGTGGGTTCAACCCAAAGCACGACCAACACGATGGAAGTAGTAGACAGGTCCACCACGCCCTGCTTGAGAGCTGTCACTATTGCTCGATGGCTTGACGATGACCAAACGTAAATGGGTTCAGGAGCGTTCCCCTTCGTGGGTGTCCGCCATTTGTGAGTCGTAGATACTGGGATGGGGCTTGGTTGGGTGATTTCATGGGATACCGGCGGATACTGTTTAGCGAGCTGTAACTCTGCTTGGGTAAGGGTAAAAATAGTTTCGCCGATGGGACAGTTATCCCTTCCGACATCTGACAACCATAAGAACATCTTGCGCGGCAGAAGCAAAACTAGCCCCCTTTCCCAAGTTTTCACCCCTGAAGAGCCGAGAATCAGGCCGAGGGAAATATTGTACCTATTTACACCCTGTAGATGTCCATCGGCACCACAAATCGAACCTTGTGCCTCCCGAATGCGAGGCTGATGCTCTAACACAAGGGCACAACTTCGGAGCAAGAATGAAGGCGGTAAACCGGACGCCAAACGGATGACATCTCTGCATAATTGGTCTTCGCCTTAACGCCACCGTCCAGCCTTCAGGTGACAATCAGGGTGACAATCTTTTACTTGTGTATTGGACAAAGGCCCCTACGTAGCTCTACCTGATGCTACCGCCCCTAACGGAAGAGGACTACGTCTAGACGTACCGCCTGCTTTCACCCTGCCAATCACAACTAGATTTTCGCCATTTTCGGTGGTTTGATGTGCTGTAACCGATAGGGAGCGGCATTTGTTTCTAGGCTAATAATAAATTTACGAAGGCCTAGTAGAGATATTATGGCACCGTGCACTCATTTCGGCGGCTCTGGAGTGTAGGCCGGTATTACAATATTGAAGATTTACAGCGGTTTATTTTACCATATATGTACCTGATTGATTTGTGCTTATAGAATCACAATGACAATTGAAATTAAAGCAAGCCAGACTGCCGGAACAGCGTTCTATCAATTAAGTAAAATTGGTCACGGTAAGGACCAAAAATAAACAACTCTGTAAACCTTCTTTACTCAGCGTGGAGGTTAGAATAGAGTGGAAATCCTATACACTATGCGAGCATTGCTGAGCAAGAGGGCATTTATAAACATTGATTCGAGTAGGGAATGCATAAGCTCATATTTTCAGTTACAGGCAATATTCCACTTACATTGAAGTCGCCACCATGCTAAGCAACAAGAAAAAATGAAGTCCTTGCATTTTGGCACGGTACAAGGAAGACACAATTAAGATAAAAGCCATGAAATGTCGTATAAGCATGTACACCTTGTGGGTATATATGCATTCTCCGGAAGGGCAACCAAAAATATATAGAGAATACTAATGTATCTTCTGTTTCTTTCCCGCTTAACAGAGAAGCAATTTCTTTGACATACAAATGTATAGCAGTTGTTTTTATATTCAAAATAAAACGCATGCTCTCGGTTTAGAGGCAGATATTTTAAACGTAAATATTATCTCTCAGACACAATGCAGTGTTTACATTGCTTGCAATGTTCTCCGAAGTGTTCTGAACACCGTGTAAATATTTACTGGTTGTGGGGAATATGTCTCCTTTGTGTCTTACCATTGTAGAAAAGAGGCGTTTCGCTCTTGCCACTGTCGAGGGCAGCCTGAATAAAACAGATATATCTGGGGAACGTTGAATTGTTCGCGGCTAGCAAAACTATCAGCAATTGCCTAGTCATCTAGAATGATAATGTATGGTTTGTTTACGCATTGTGTTGCTGGAAGCAATCCGCAGCTGAGTCTAAAATGATCAGTCTCTGATAGTCTAACGAGTGATTGTTCGCGTTAACTTATGATTTAGACTTATTGTATTAGAAGCAGAAGTAAATGCAGCACACAATATAATTTTAGCCATTTTGAAGTTAAGTATTGGAGGCTGCTGGCCGTTGAAAGTTGGGAAGTGCTTTACCTATTATCTAAAAAATTAATCTATGCCACACCGGAGGTAATTTTTTAGCACTCATCTAAACATATTAGCAGGCTGTCCATTTGGTGTACCTCCGAATCGTCCAAGCTTCTCGTGCTGCCTGATAAGGTGCTGCATGCACTAAACTGACCTACTAATGCCGGTAGTTCAAGGCATCTACCATAGTTGAAGAGAGCATTCAGAAAACAGATCTCAAATGTTATGGGAAGGAAACGAAAGAAGACGGCCTCCTGTAGCAGACAGCAGCACAGGCTGCGCTCTGTTCGAGCGCAGAGGACACCAGTGCCCACTAAGGCAACTTGTGTAAACAGATGATGGGTTTTTACCATTAGATGCTGCGCGCGATTCGTTTATCATGCCGAATGACCATCGCTTGAGGCTTAAAGTTTTGTAATACCATTTGAGCGGCAGTGCATACGAGGGAATGTTGGTAGAGAAGCAGCACCCCGGGTTTCACTATAATCCGTCCACGATTTCAAGAAGTGCCAAGCTTTTAATGCTTATCTACGTCTCTATGCGTATTTGATATACATTTAGAACATCATTTAAAAGTTCTCTATCAGAAATTTCGCCACCGATTCATCATAAAACCATAATCGTTTTATGATGTGTTAGCTTCGAATGGAAAATTCTGCACATGTTTATTTTTGTGTTCATGATGAGTACATTATGGCGGTAATTGGGGTTGCCATGGTGATGATAGTAGAAACATTGTGGTAATGTTGTGTTGTCTTGATATGTGGTGGATGCGTAGTGGAGTTGCTGTCCTGGTGGTTATGAGGAGAAACGTTCCTTACGGTGGGGAAGTCTTGATGTCAAGGCAGGCACTAATGAAGAATGGCGGCCAACTTGGCTTCCTCATTTCGTGCTTTGTGCATGATGGTGGTGTGGTAAAAGGAAGTATAAGAGGTATATCCGACGTATCCAGTCGATCCTTGAGCTATAAATTTTGAGTAGACGTAGGCGGAACGCGTGTAGCTAAAGCCACGTAGTACGTGTGACAGATATGCCAGTTATGCATGTTGATCGCCTTTTCCCTACAAAGAGAATATACATATGAGTCAGGCAAAATTCGCAACTTCTGATGAGTAAGGAGAGTTCACCGATTTTCACATCTCCTCTGGCTTCCCACAAATTAAGCGTGTCCGTGTCTGCATTTTACGTGCATTCTATGTACGTGTGACAGATATACCAGCTTGCATGCCGATCCCCTTTACCCCGCTTCTAATGAGTAAGAGGAGTTCACCGATTTTCACATCTCCTCTGCCTCCTCACAAAAGCGTTTTTTGGGTATCTGCATTCTCGGTCGACTGCGCGTGGCCGACCTGCCACTCTCAGTTGCTGCACGCAAGCGACAACGGCAGGCGACGTACACGACGTACAATGAACACGCGCCCCCTGGCCCAAGATTCGCACATCACTTTGTGCAAATAATATCGTTATCGGCCACCTCAATTTGCTTAATTTAAGCAGGTTATCCCTACACCAGTTGCGCCATGTACTGCGTGGAGGTACATACATTTGCGCTCCGCGCGTATACTACGACGGTTCATTCGCAAGGACTGCGATAGGGAAGATGTTTTTATTTTTAAAGAGAAAAAATGGCTCCATTTTTTTAAATATTATACCTCACAGCTGTGCTAATCAGCGTGTGGAATCGATTTGATGCCTGCAGGTACGCTGACAAGAGCTGGTGAGCCCGCAACGACGAAGCATAGGCTCCACCGCATTACCTAAATGAACGGACGCGGGAAAGCTGGTAACATTAAATATCCGTTTCCACGTCAAATGTGCAGTGAACAGGGAACAGGAAAAACCTTGGCGAGGCCCCACCCACACCGTTGTTTTCTAGCAAAATATTTCGCATATTTTTTATAAACTTAAGCGGTTGATGTTGGAGTGAGCCGAATACCCTTCGCTCATATAGCAGTTACCATATGTGTTTGGTGACAGATTTTGTAGGCAGGCGTTGCACGATTCAACGCACGATTGCGCATCTCGCATGATGCTACGCGGTATCCCCGCGACATGGTGGTGTTTATGCGCACTGTGGCGCAAATCGAGGGGTCTGGCTCCAGTCAATCTTGTTGGCAGCTTGTTGGCATGGGAACAATGGCAATGCCGCGACGATAAAGTTGGGGAATCGCGATCGAAATAAAAATCAAAGCCCAGCACATAAATACGTGATTTTAACTTCTAGGGATAGCTATAGTAGCCTCGCCAATGCAAATGGATGCACTGCAAAATTTCGTCAGAGGTACCTGTTACGGCTGGAAGAGCAATTTGCTAGTACATATATGCAGTAAGGAAGTTTCCACCTATTGAAACTAGCTCTATGCTTGGCCTAGCTGCAAACATGTGTGAAATGGAAGTGGTACGTGGTATATATTTGGGAAAAACAGCCCCACTGTAGCGTCGTTTTCTTTCTCCTTGTCAATGTTATGCTCTGTTGCACAAGAAGACTCAAAACAGTGTTGTTATATAGGCTTTTTGAGAGTACGCGTGTGGCTCTACATTCCAGTAAAGTAACGTCATGAATTCCGTAAGGAATTTTACAAGACGTAACACCCACATCACAAATTTTGTAGTAATAGGATTAATTTTGAATCAGTCGAAATGAGATGGCCGATGGATTTGCCATAAGAGCTGATAAAAGGAAAAGCCTGTCCTAAGAAAGTGTAATGAAATAAACAGTACCATCATAAGAAGAGTTAAAAAACCGGACACTGAAAAACACAAACACAGCATGAGCGCCACCGGCTAAAAAATTGTTCTTGGACACAATTTGGTTTGCCTTCCGAAGATGATGACCAACTATCCAGAAAGTTCTTACTAAACCTATATGCCTTCTGAGGAAGCATTTTATCTGAAATATCTAATAGTGTTTTAGCAAAACAAATAATTTATGATGAACAAGCTATATTTCACTACATCTTTGCCATAGCCGGACAGGGCACCGTACAGAGTAGATGCGTGGGAGGCTGCACTCGACGTTTGTTGAAAGCATTCAAACACCAGAATAAAAGTGAGAGTGCAGCCATCATGAATTAAAACATATGCCTAAAAATTACTCAAATTTTCTAGCCGCATAATTTGAATTGCAATCAAAATTGCCTTCATAGGAATGACAATATAACCATGAAGTCGCGTTACTTTTAGAATCAAGATGCAGTCAGGTGCAGTACAAAGCAACTCTAGTTTTTGTTCAGAGACCAACCATGCCTTGTATACGGGAGTGTACAAACCACTTTATAGTGAGCACAGCACAGATCATAGTAATCATATCGAAGAAGAGAGATCAATAGGCAATGATGAGCACGGCGATGTTTGTTCATTATATTTTTCTTGTCCTGTCCTTTGCATTAAATGCTGTGAGCCTAATGTAAGCCCCGCAGTTCACATATTTGAAGTAGACGCCCTGTCCTTGCCTCCGTAGTCTGAACCGCATAAACAGTCAAACAACAAAGTGTCCAAGAGTGGCTGTGAAGAAACGAAAAAGGTGAAACGATAGAGGTTGTTGAAGCCATATTTTAAGTTAGGAGCGCACATTTGCGATTTGAACACACTAGAGATATCCGAAGGCATCTATCTCTGTGGCAGAATCACGAGGTAATAATTTAAAAGCACAGATTATAGTGGTGGTATAAAAGTACCGCCAACCTAATGACATGCATGCGGCAACAAGCAGATATTTGTTTTTCTAAACGCAACTTCAAAGAATGGCAGATGCATTTCATGCGACAAATGGAAGAAAGCACAAAATGAACGAACGAACCAATGGCATTTTAAAGTTTAGAAATATTTCCTTGCATTCATAACCACGTGCTTGCTGTTCTAACCTGCAGCACAAATTATAGGGTAAAGTCACTCTTGCAAACCTTATGAAATCAGCAAGCATGGGTAATTACAAGTGGTTAATATTATCGCCTGTAAGTCGTATGCAACACTTAGTTTTCTAAAGATACTTTCGCGAAGCACTGTTTTTTTTGGCCTTTCCTATAGCTACCGGCAAGCAAGTGGCCGATGGGCAGAAGTATGATTGAAACCATGCAAAACTGTATCAGCAATGTTTCAAAGTTTAATAAGCACTTAAAGAACCATTCCCATTGTTGGTCGAACACATAAATGGGGCCTAAACGACGGCCAGCAGTTTTGATATTCATTACCCACCATGCACACTTGGTACTGTTGCCCTGGGCACCGAGTTTAATACACCAACATTGCGAACTAGTGAAGCAATAAAGGAATCGCTTTGATGCTGATCTTTTTTTTTTTTTTTTGCTTTCAAGCAACCACCTCAGGAGACTAATTCTGATCCAGTAAAATATAAAATTAGCAATAATTACGTCCAACGGCAGATGCGAGCTTGGCCGCTCCAAAACCAAAATTCCGAACACAGCTTCATTCACTTTCTTCTAGGCGAGCAAGCTACTCGAGGAAAGCTGCGAGATGGCTCAGTTTCCGTTTCACTGAGATCTGCTCATGCACTGTTGCGGCCCGCCAATGTACAAACATAGACGTTTATAGCTTCGTATTGGCCTCAAGATCGAGCAGAGTCGCCACCTTGCGGCTCAGCGGCGAAACCTACTCAGTGTGGATGCGTTTTCGCATCGCGTGCTAGCCCGCAGTGATTTACGCGCGCGCATGCGGCGTGTACAGGAGTGTTTTTGTTTGTTTAGCGGTTCCTGTGAGCTTTTGCTTACCTATATGCCTCTTGCAAAATAAATATGAAGTCTATAACCCCACGCTTCATTAAAAAAATATATATATATACTTGTCCGTATCGAGCATGTCATGCTTGGATAAGGACATCATCCATCGCGGTCTTCGGCGCTTGAGATCCTTTGACATTCAATGTCTGAAACGAAGTGGTACTGTCGTTACCGCCGTGTCAAAGCAAAGCAAGTCGTTGCCGTCAATAAAAGTTAATGCAAACGCTCAGAAATCGCATATTCCCGTTTCTATTTGGAATACCGCAGCTACTAAAACATATGCCACCGCAGACTGCTTCATATAGCAGAATGCAGTTTTAACAGGCCACTCTATGCCTACTAGTCCGTCTGTATGCACGATAGAGTTGTATGAGTACTATTTTTTTTTCTTTTAAACCTCTATCGCGGTGTCACAGTGGTAAGGGCGCTCGACTGCTGATTTAGAGAACAGGGGATTCAATCACAACCGTTTCGAAAGGCGTTCCTCTGCTGTGGGATTTGACTGCACAATAGACAATCCCACGTGGTAAATGTGGTGTTAATAATGAAAAAAAAAAACGACACCAAAGTAAGCCTCTGTAATCATCTGTCATAGCCGATGCCACTTTCATGCGTTAAACCCGGGCCAATAAGCATTTCGTTTCTTTTTTTGTTGTTGTTGAAGGCTTCTGTGCATCCGTAAAAGTTTTAGTGAGCACATTTTGCTTTAGAGAAATACTCGAATGTTTGGGAAACATATTCCCTGCACCTAATTGTTACCCTAAATATTACATAATACACCTAGATCAATGTACTTTACTGGTAGCCTATTATAATCATTATAATACCTTTTCGTCCGAGTGCTGTCTTCCGAGCAAACTCGTCATTTCTGACAAGGGGAGTAAAACAGCTTCATGTGGGCTTAAATATCGGTGTTTAGTTCGGGAATAAATACATTTTTATAGTCGCATGACAAGATGACCTCCATTTCTTTCGGAAAAGTTTTATATCCGGCATCTGTTTTGGAAGCAACCCTAACATTTTAATTCGCGTAAGATTTAGTCACTGCTAAATAATTAGTGCTAAAGAAATTTTCAGCCTGTAATATTGCTTCCCAGAACATGACAGTGCCCATGCGCAGTTTATAACAATGTCTTCGCAGCGAGTAATTAGTAGCTTGCACTTACTGAAAACGCAACGTTACTAAAAATTAATCACTGATTATTGTAAATTCTGTCAAGTGTGTAAATTTTTCTCACACGGTGAAACTTATTCGCATTGAAAAACTAAATAATAACACTACTAATTTACCGTTATATATTAACATCACACACATCAGAAATCCCTTATACCTTCCTCGCAGGGGTCAAGTGGATGCAGCTAGCACAGAACCGAGTTAGGTGGAGAAATATAGGAGAGGCCTTCGCCCTGCAGTGGGTTTAATCAGGCTGATGATGATGATACCTTCCTTGGTTTCATAAAATCATTTACAGTTAGTGGCGCATGCAGTAATACACTATCACATTTTTATGACAGTGACCGCAAAACACATCTCGGCAAATTCAATCCACTCAGCGCTGTACACGTGAACAATCAGATTTCCTGTGCGGCGACGTTTCCTATATAGTGTCGGTACGATCTCATTTTTGGGGAATACTTGTGCGTGGTTGTCTGGGCCAGAGTTGATGCGCACTAAGTCTAAAGCAACTCGCCATGCAGTGCGCTGCCAATGCTACATTTAACCCGCTTAATCCTCGAGTCAAGTACGATTAATGAACCAGGCTTTCTCGATTCAATCTAAAGTACTGCAGGTCAGAGCACGAACCTTGTAGCTGCGTGGGCTTGACACTAAATACGCCGCTCTCACTCGCATGACACGGGTGAACTGTTTAAAAGTCGATAAGAACAACAAAGCTGTCATTAGGCAGCTCGTGAGCGCGGTACAAAGCAAGCAACGTGCAAAGCAAATCTAGAAGACTGGTGGTTGCGTGCTTTGTTTTCCTAAAATCCGCTCTTCTTTTGCTGCATTGACGAAAGCCTTGGATTTTTTCTGCAATATTGCAGAAATACTGCAGAAGACACGTTTTCATCGCCAACAAACCAGCCGTAAACTCGGAAGCAGACCTACGCGGCGTGCGTTTCTGCGAGCGCCGCCGGCTGCCGATCCACACTACCGGAGTGACGGTGGCGCCACCTCTAGGTCGACCTCGCGGCGAATTAGGGATGAGGGGAATTTTCGGCCCATATTACACGACTCGCACGCATGCACGTATAAAAACAGCTTATTTAGTTACAAACACGGGTGTTTGTCGCGTCGTTTTATCAATTATTGGGATGCTTGAGACTGATTGTATAGGATGATCTCACGCGTGCGTACAGTTTGTAAGACGGCATGAAGCTTCTGCAGTTGCGAGTGCAAGGCGGGTTGCTTCAGGTGTTATTTGTGACGTTGCACTCGCATTATCACAAAGTTACAAATTTTATACGAATAACGGACTCTGTCTGCCACAGTGCGATGAAAATACAGTTGACCAGGGAATGCAGAAGCTATTTTAACAACTCATTCCTCTCAACGCGCGCCGTTCATCATCGGCATTTAATTCATAATTTTACCGCTATGCATTCCGCGCAACATTACAAATGCTAAGAAAACTTAGCGACAAGTTCCAATTGTTCTCACTTTAGAACAATCAATTAAAGCTTTTAAAGAGCGCTAAAATATTGAGTAGTTGTTATAAAGAGGCTTAAAATTTTAATTTATAAGGCTTTTAGTTCAGATTGAAGGTCAACATGATCGGCAGTATTAAGGATTTCGCGAATAATCACACAATCGTCAGTAAACAGTCCTATTGAAGAATATATATTGTCAGATTAGTCAATAGAGAGTTTTAGAATAGGGGGACCCTATCGGTTAGGGGGATAGGGTATTAGCGGGGCGCGAGTGCGCATGCGCAGAACCCAAGCGTGTCTTGGGTTTTTCTGTCAGCAGACGACGGTCACCCTATCTCGGCAAAATAGCGTGGACCACCACGCTACTCTCTGGATATTATCCTCCCCTTCACAAGCCGTGAAGACCCCTGCCTGGCTGAGACCCTCTGTCTCGCCGAAGAAGCTCGGAGAATCGCCCGGTTACGGTCTGGTGCTTCACAAGAACGTTCTAAAGTGCGATACGATGCCTGTCACCGGCGGGTCACGTACTCTGTAGGTGATTTAGTCTGGCTATGGCGTCCAATTCGGCGCCGTGGCCTACATCAAAAACTCTTGGCCCATTATGACGGCCCATATGGGATTATCAAACGCATTAGTGATTTAACTTATGGAATAGCCCGCCTGACAGCATCGGGTCGCCGGTCTGCTAAAACCGAACTGTGTCATGTTCCCCGCTTGAAGCCGTGTCAGCCTCGCACGACTCACGAACACGCCCAGAGGACTTCGTCTGAGTAGGGGGGAAATGTCACGCTAAGGACGACGATGAAGGATGGTGATGGTGTGACAGAAGAGGAGGAAGAAACGTTGGTTTCGGGGCGTTTGTAGGCTTCATCTTGTTCCGCTACATCAGCACTGTAAATAAACCCCTTCTTATTTCATCGTAACAATATCTAACCCCAGCAGATAAACTATCAGAAATCAGGAAAAACTGTTTTTTTAAACTAAAGGCAGGCCATCTCTTAGCAAATGCGGTGTAAAACCATGAGAAGCAAACTAGCCCGAACACTAAGAATCATGCACCAACTCGCCCACCAGTCCGTTATTCTAGGCAGAATTATGCTTGCAGCATTCCTCGGTCAGACACCGATAACATTCTAGCACAAGAATGTCATCAGCATAAGAAAGCCAAAGCAGTCTACCACATGCAGTAGTAGTAGTAGTAGCATTTATTTGGCCATACCTTGCAAATATTCCTCCGATATGAGGCTAAAGGAGGAAGGCAAACCAGCCTACTGACAAGGACTATACACCCCGGATTACAGATAGTGGTAACGGGTGGCCAATAGACAAAGTCAAATTCAGATCAAACGTACATACAAAAAGATACACTGATAACGCAATAGTATAATCCTACTGTACACAAAAGCTATAAAAATTCGAAGAAGATAAGCAGTGGCGCGAGAGGAGCCCTCGCTCTAGGCCAACCAATAAATCATCCTTCACTCTATCGCGATGTTGTGCTGTCCTCTTCGCTCGTCACCACGTAACATTTTTGGTGGAAGGCGCGGCGTACATCATCCCCATCCTCGCCTTAGAGCATCGAGCCATCTGTAAGCCGCGATCATCAACCGAGGGCACAGGGAAATCGCCGAGCAGCTTCGCCTAAGCCCTTCTAGCCCAGACTCGACCAAATACCACCGCCCAGCCCCAGCCCAGACCTAAAGACAAGAACAAACAGACCAACCAGAACTGAGACGAAGGACTCGGAAGACCCGAATGACCAGAAGGAACCGATGGGCACGAACAGGCAAACCCCGCTCAAGCCGCCCGACGTGGCCTCAAGCCATCGGTCTCGTGTACTCTGGTGACGGGTGGTTGAACAGCTCCAGGGGAGGCGGATCATCCATGCATCAGACATCGGGGTGGCAAGCAAGTCATTCACACCTGTCTTTCCTTGAACATTCTTACCTCACGTCACCATCAACTTAAAGCGAACCGATCGGGACGATCGCCTGGTGGCCCCGGGAAGTGTTACAAAGAAGATAGGCAGTGGCGCGAGAGGAGGCCTCGCGCTAGGCCAACAATTAAATCATCCTTCACCCTATCGCCTTGTCGCGCTGCCCTGTTCGCTTGTCACCACGTAACAATATGAACAAGTGAACTGAAACTATTTAGCAATAAACAGACAACACTTTGCACAAGAGGATTATAAAACATTTGGTTGTACGACAATTATAGGCCCCAACGAGAAACTTTCGGACACTTCATTCTGTATATCCAAGGAATCTAGCACGTGGACGGCACTGCGGGTCGCCCTCGGCTGCTTGGAAAGTTCTCTCCGCAGTTTTAACGGATGCTGTGTCCAGAAGAATTCTGTTGTTTGGGCTGTCGGTTGATTGTAATCACGAAGAGTTTGTCAGGTGGTTTGACCATCACCGTTGGAGAGCATCTGAACCTCGAGCTACTGCCTGTAGATGCCAGCTTGCCTGTACCACTATGACTTTGCGACCTAGCACGCCCTGGTGTATTGTCCAGCTGATGGACAAATCCTCCAAACAACTGCGCCCCACCCTCGGGGAGCAACTTGGTGCGAATGCACAAAGACATCGAGCGCGCACGACTAATGGCATGGGCTATGGCCGCAACTGTGGTGTACATTTAAGAAAGGGCTCGTTGTACTGGAAATATAGTTCAAAAAGCGTGGCTTTTGGACTTATTGGTGCGTGAAAATAGTGAGCTTGTACGCAAAGCAACAAGGACACAAGAAGAAACGAACACGAGCCCTCCAACTTCCAACATATTTTATTTCACACATGCAGCACACTAATACGCCAAAGACGTATCACGTATCCTAACATTACCTTTGCCTCAGAACCGAGAGTTCTAGTTCATGTGACTACTTCTTGCTATCACAGCAGTTTGCTCAATAATGGCTACACGTTCTCCATTTGCATGAAATAACTTGGTCAACAAGTCTACTTTCTTTCCCGTTCTTGAGCGTGCGTGAGTGTTACATTAATTCCTCATTTAGGCACCTCCCTATCTGTCCGATGTAATGGCCCCCGCATGATATAGGTAGCTTATATACGACACCTATAATGCAAATCCAATACGACTCCTGATGGCAAGTCATGCAAGCAGGTTCTCCTTTGCGGTTGGTTTTCCCAATCATGCACAATGAGGCAAATTTCTTCGGAGCCGAACATACGACGGTTGTATTTGTCTGCGTCCATTTCTCTACAGGTTATGGGAAATTGTATGCATGGCGACACAACAATGACACGCTTTCTTCCATCTAGCAACAAAGCCAGTTGACATTGATCTTCATTCACATGTTGACGATGGTGCTTTTTAGAGTTTTGAGTTAGCAGAATGATACGGCAATACAGGCTTGTTACTACGAGGCTGGTAGGCCCAGCAAATGCGATTACGATGGAAGGTGAAGGTATTAAGCTCTAGAGAAAGAAAGAGAGAAAACTTTATGGTCGGGAGTAGTCTTACTAGGTCTTAGTTGAAGAGCCAAGTGGCTAAAACTAGACAGAGCCTCTTACTGGCAATTCAATGGATAAAACAACTGGTTAAAACATTTTTTCATAATGGTTAAATTTTTTCCAATCTTTGCCTCTAGTAACAATCCTCCTCTTAGTAACAAACTCGTATTGCCGTATCATTTCGCACATTCAAAACTCGTAAAAAGAGCCATCGTAAATATGTGTTTTCATAACTCCCCCAGAAAGTCATGTACGTACATGAATGTTTGAAGGAACAGTCCATAAGGCTGACTAATTCTGGGTACTCCGCCGATGTCCGAGTGTCTGTCGCAGAGCATGCAGCCTCTTACAGAACTGAATAGCGATTATGTCAACAGGCTCCATAGCTCGACGAAAGAAAGCGTGCCATTGCAATGCCGTACATCCATAAGATTTCCCATATCCTGAAGAGAAATTGACGGTGGACAAATACAACCGCCGTATTTACGGCTCCAAAGAAACTGGACTTATTGTGCAAGGTTAGGAAAACCAACAGCAACTCATCATCAGAAGCCGTATGTGATTTGCATTGAAGGTGTGGTATATAAGATACTTTTTGTCATGCGGGGCGATTCCATCGGGCAGACTGGAAGGTGCCTAAATGCGCGATTAATGTAAGGCCTCATTATCACAGCCGTTTTTTCTCTCCTCCGTCGCCTCCGTCGCGCAGGCGCTCGCCCGAGAAGGGGAGTTAATGGTGCCAATACTCCCCGAAATCGGGTGGCCGGCGCCGTGGTGTTTGCTCCAAGGCGCCGCCGGTCCGACGAGCGGCGGACTCCGCCCCACGAAAGACGGACCAGTGAACACGCTCGCTTCTCTCACGTGACTCTACGTCCCGGCTTGCGTGTCGCGGCCATCGCGGGCTGGCATGCGGACTGCGGTGCGCGAACACAGAGAGAGAGAGAGAGTGAAAAGCGGGGGTTGCCCTCCTGTTTGGTGCCCCGCGAAGCGCGTGCTGACAAGAGACAATAGATGCCGTTTCTTTTTTTTTTTCATTTTTCAATGCACCGTGTGTCGCAGCTAAACATGACCTCCTGCAAAACTTTACAATATTTCAATGGTATGTTTGAATGGGTGTATGAAAAGAAATCTTGCAAGTTCTGGTGACCCATTCCTTTATTGATGACAGAGTTATTATATATGTTCCTATATATTTCTTCGATTTCACTGACTGCCATGAATAATATTATAGATGTGCGCATTTATGCAGAGCTTGGATACTGGCTTGATATATATTCGTACCCTTTGTTGTTCCGTAGTACGTGCGGTGTGTACTGAGGCTGACATAAGAAGGCGTTCCAACTCTGAACGGCTGCGAAAAGTCGCGACACTAAAAGCGGAATATAAGAGACGGGTAATTTTTTTTTATATCTGAAATGCTGAGGTAACACTATTTTCAAGTAGTAGATTTGGAATTTCACTCCCTATCATTTTGGAGTACGCAAACGGTACCTCATTGCAAATAGTTAATCTAGTAGTTTCTCTCGCCAACCTAAGCTGTGCTGATTGCGAAGAATAATTTTATTAGAGTGAGCATAACTTTCTGGGGTTTAATACATGCTTTCTATAATTATACTCATTTGTTTTGGCGCAGTACGCATGGTGTTTGTACCGTTACCAAAGCTGAGACGAAAACGCTTTCTAGCTCCAAACTGCTGCTAGAGCATGTGAGACAGCACGCTTCTTTTTTTTTTCTCACAGTACAGACGCGGAGTACACGACTTCCACCGCTGCAGGAAGGGCAGCCGCCCTTCGTATTTTTTTTTTTTTGAATGAGAAAAAAAAAAGCGCTCTGACGTAGAGTCACGTGGGAGCGGCGAAGCCCCGCCCGAACAGGTTTGACGGCGTCCGGCGGCCCTTTATATTTGAACATCGCGCCGCTCAATCCGTCGTGCGGTGTCCCCCGCCGGTGTCGCCACGACGGAGAGGAGCACCGGCTGTGAGAATGAGGCCTAACACGCACGCAACGTCAAGAACGGAAAAGACAGTAAACTTGGTTACAGCGTTCTTTCATGCAAATCGAAGACGTGCAAGCCATTTTTCAGCACACTGTTGTGCTAGCAAGAGGTTATAACATGAACACGTGAGTAACAAGTGAAGCGGAAAGGAAAAGTGCTTCAAAAAAGATGTGTGTTAGCACTACTTGTATTTTTTTACGGGATAAGGAACTTTCGTCTGTTAGGAAAAGATACTGTTAGCACAGATGATATCATATTTTGGGTATAAATATGCTACGTGTCTGAAAGAAAAGTTCTTAGAACTCGGCGGGGCTTATGCTGTTCGTTTCTTCTTGTGTCCTGTCTTTCTCGCGCTTCACTCTCGCTATATAATTTTTCCATCCCATTCTTTACAGGTCTCATTTCTTACCGCCAGCATCAACACTGTGGAAATCGTTTAACCTGCAGAAGACAAAACATGATATAACAGTGTATGTCGCTTCTAAAGGTTTGTATATATTTATACATCTTAAAATATGTGCAGCTGCCCGTTATGCTGTGATATTTCTGTAAGAGAAGTAGTCACTAAAAATGCTTACCATGCCTTTTCTCTTTTTTGTCAGTTCTTGGTGGAGAATTTTCTCGACCGCTTGTATTTTCTCCCTCAGGCACATCAGTGCACGTGAGTTATTCCAAAACAATTATGCGTGGTTTCAGCTAGAATGGAAATATTTTGATAGCATATATTTCTTGTTTTCTTAAATTAATAGCTAATCCTAAAATAAAAATTGTGAATCCATCTCATGGAGACCGCGTCTTGTTTTTGATATTAGCAGCTACACACAACCACCACAGTAGTGGTGATATCAAAGTGGCGTCTGTAAGCAGTTTAAGCCTTAAATGGCTCATGACTCGCCAGCAATCCCGTGCGTTAGCGAGAAGTGTCCGCAAGATTGTGGCTTCTTCAGCTGTTGATGTTACGACTGGTAATGACGTCACAGGGCTATTCAGGCATTACGAGACGGCCTTGCGGCGCCTTCAATTTGGCGCTTCCTCGAACGACGCACCACACAGCATACAGCTTGTGCGGGATACCGTGTTGTTGCACTTATCAATCATCCTGATGACGTCATGATAAAAATTTAAATTTAGTATCTCCCAAAAGTTGAACCTCCAGTCCTCCATCCCGCCTCGTCACACGGAAACCCGTCCGGCGAGGCGGAAGCATAGTTAAAACGCACACTCGCTAAAATATATAGGAAAAGGAAAAGCCATTAACGTTTCGGGTTCCGTACTGGTTCCTTGTTCATGATGAAAGCAGATGGACACAAGGAAATAACTTCTGCACAGCCCAGGTGGTGTAATGACAGTATGCAAGTCTCGGGCCGATTAGATGCTTAAGCAAGCAGGCAAGCATCCTGTATGCTCCAGGAGCCAGCAAGGCAATAGACAGAATATGTAAAATATACGTCGTTTATATCACCCACGTGCCATCAAGCAAGCTAAAAGAAAGATTTGTGAGAATGAAGGACCTCGTAAAATCTGATAGATATCCAGGAGTTGTCTACAGGATTGCATGTAATGATTGCGGAGTTGCATAATCGGTGAATCCGATAATTTCGTTAGGCTTTTTAGCAGCATCATAATCACGTTGTCAATGGCCACACAAACGAAAACGCCTTGGCTAAACATAGCGACACTGCTAAGCACAGGATCGCTTGGGATAACGCCTCGGTAAGCAACGGAGAGGAATCTGTCATCAAGACTAGTTTTCAAGTCACTAGACATACAAACGTCGATAAATGCTTTAAACCGAACGTGGGTTAATCTGCGCGAGAGTTGCGCACGCTCATTACGCCGTGTAAGCAGTGCATAGGCCATTTCCTGAGTCCATCCGCCTTCATTATGAAGAAGGGACCCGTACGGTCCCGGAAACATCAATGCTATTTCATTTTTTTTTTTTCATTTTGTCAAGTGTTCGTTTTTCTACTAGATATGTGATAATCGCTACGTAGCATACAGGATCGGGCATTGTCTATCTTTGTAATGGGCTTTATGCGCACTTTATCGACTAGGCACTTATCAAGGTTCACGCAAATAGGCGCGACCAGCAAGTGGAGCTCGGTGAAAGCATTGTGGCTTCAGCACAGAGCATCGTCATTGCAGTGCGAAAAGTTCTGAAGGCTATTTTTCAGCAAGTTTCACAACTTCCGCAATGCCGTCGATTTCTTCAAAACACAAATAATAAACCAAACCATTAATAATTAACCAAACTGAATATTAGGCTTAATAAGCGGTATAAACTGAAGGTTGTACAGGCCTATGCACCTACATGTAGTTATGATGACCAGGCAGTTGAAAGCTTCTATGAAGATGTAGAATCGGCAATGCGAAAAGTAAAGACGCAGTATACTGTACTAATGGGCGACTTCAATGCCAAGGTAGGGAAAAAACAGGCAGGAGACAAGGCAGTAGGTGACTATGGCATTGGTTCTAGGAATAGCAGGGGGGAGTTACTAGTTGAGTTTGCAGAGCGCAATAACTTCCGAATCATGAATACCTTCTTCAGCAAACGGAAGAACCGGAAATGGACATGGAAAAGTCCTAACGGAGAGACTAAAAATGAAATCGACTTCATAATGTGTTCAACCCCCTCCATTGTGCAGGATGTAGAGGTAATCGGGAAAGTTCAATGTAGTGACCACAGGGTGGTGAGGTCCCGAATTAGCCTAAATCTGAAGAAGGAACGCAATAGATTAGTAAGAAAGAAACCCATCAACGAATTAGCGGTGAGGGGGAGGGCAGAAGAGTTCAGCATCTCGCTAAAGAATAGGTATTCAGCTCTAACTGAGGATGGCGACATTACCCTAGAGGCAATGAACAATAATTTCAGAGATATCATTACTGAGTGCGCGGTAGAAGTAGGCGGTAGGATAGTTAGAGAGGATATCGGTAAGCTGTCTAAGGAGACGAAAGATTTGATTAAGAAACGGCAGAGTATGAAAGCTTCCAATCCAACAGACCAGATCGAATTGGCCGAGATATCAAAGCTAATCAATAAGCGCAAGGTGGCCGATATAAGGAAGTATAACATGGAGAAAATTGAGCATGCTGTAAAGAACGGGGGAAGCCTTAAAGCGGTAAAGAAGAAATTGGGCATAGGCAAAAACCAGATGTATGCGATAAGGGACAAGGCGGGCAACGTCATCACTAATATGGACAAGATAGTCAAAGTAGCCGAGGAGTTCTATACAGATCTCTACAGTAGCCAAAGTAGTCATGACTGTAATGAGCTTGGCGGTAGGGAAAAACAGTCAGACGTTCCACCAGTGACGAAGGACGAGGTCAAGAAAGCACTAGAAACTATGAAAAGGGGGAAATCAGCTGGAGAGGATCAGATAACTACAGATTTGCTGAAGGACGGGGGGGATATCGTGCTAGAAAAACTGGCCACCCTGTATACGCAGTGCCTGGTGTCATCGACGGTACCTGAAGCATGGAAGAATGCAAACATTATCCTCATTCACAAGAAAGGGGACTCTAAGGACCTTAAAAATTACAGACCAATCAGCTCACTGTCTCACAGAATCAGGACAACCTTAGACTGCAATCAAGCAAAGGATCAAGCAGGGTTTCGGAAACGGTACTCTACTATCGATCATATCCATACCATCAATCAGGTGATAGAAAAATGCTCGGAATATAACCAGCCCTTATACATAGCATTCATTGATTACGAAAAAGCATTTGACTCAGTTGAAACCTCGGCGGTGATGCAGGCATTGCGAAATCAGGGGGTAGACGAGCCGTACGTGAAAGTGCTGGAAGATATATATAGTGGCTGCACAGCAACCATGGTTCTACATAAAGAAAGCAACAAAATTCCCATAAAGAAAGGTGTTAGGCAAGGAGAGACAATCTCCCCAGTACTATTCACAGCTTGTTTAGAGGAAGTATTCAGAGACTTGGAATGGGAGCAGTTAGGGATAAGGGTAGATGGAGAATACCTCAGTAATCTGCGATTTGCTGATGACATTGCCTTGCTAAGCAACTCGGGGGATGAACTGCAAATAATGATTGATGACCTAGACAGAAAAAGTAGAAAGGTAGGCTTGAAAATCAATATGCAGAAGACTAAGGTAATGTTCAACCGCCTCGGGAAGGAACAGCAGTTTACATTAGGTAGCGAAATACTGGAAACAGTAGGCGAATATGTCTACTTAGGACAGATAGTAACCGCAGATCCGGACCATGAAAAGGAAATATAGAGAAGAATAAGATTGGGATGGAGCGCATTTGGCAAGCACTCGCAGATTATGACTAGCAGCTTACCGGTATCGCTCAAGAGGAAAGTATACAACAGTTGCATCTTGCCTGTACTCACCTATGGGGCTGAAACGTAGAGGCTAACCAAGAGAGTTCTACTTAAGTTGAGGACAACCCAGAGGGCTATGGAACGAAAAATGGTAGGGGTAACATTAAGAGATTTAAAGCGTGCAGAATGGGTCAGAGAAATAACTCAAGTTACCGAAATTCTAATGGAAATTAAGAAGAAGAAATGGACATGGGCAGGACATGTAGTGCGAAGAGAGGATAACCGATGGTCGCTTAGGGTAACAAACTGGATTCCAAGGGAAGGAAAGCGTAGCAGGGGGAGGCAGAAAGTTAGGTGGGCGGATGAGATTAAGAAGTTCGCAGGGGTCAAGTGGATGCAGCTAGCACAGAACGGGGTTAAGTGGAGAAATATGGGAGAGGCCTTCGCCCTGCAGTGGGTATAATCAGGCTGATGATGATGATGATGATGATGATGATGATGATGATGATGATGATGAAACTGAATATTCCTCGACAATGAAAAAACGGACACTTCAAATTATGCTTCATCGCTGCACAAGCATCAGCCGATTAGAGAAGTCTGGGAAAATTAGTCGGTTTTTACAATGCGTCCTTAACCATGTAGGGAACTACGGGGTCGCCGCGGAGCACCAGGAGAAGAGGACCACCGTGCCAGGTTCTCAAACCGAAAACCCATGCCATGCGTGCGCAACCAGCAACTACTTGAGTTTCTTCTTTCGCGGACTAGAAATGCTAATCTTAGCACCTTCGGGCGCTACTGCACACTAAACGGCCCCCGCCTATATGTAACGGCGAACTGTAGCGCCTACGGGGCAGGTATGATGGTGCCTCGGTGGCAGACAGGTCGGCCGATAAGCCAGCAACACTCGAGGGGAGCTTATGGGGAGGTGTTTCAATATATGCGGATTTAAGGTTGGTTTGTAAGGTTTAACGTCCCAAAGCGACTCAGGCTATTAGAGGCGCCGCAGTAGAGGGCTCCGGAAATTTCGATCACCTGAGCTTCTTTAACGTGCACAGACACCGCACAGCAAACGGGCGCCTTGCTTTTCGCCTCTATCGAAAAGCGGCCGCCGAATACGGGTTTCGATCCCGCGTCCTTGGGAACAGTATTCGAGGGCCCTAACCACTGCGCCACCCCGGCGGGGTGTATGCGGGTTTAAGGCAATTTAAGGAGACTGCGTCTTCACGACCATCCAGCAGGATAGTCGCCGATTTGTCGCCTTGTTAAGGCCTTGGTACGGGCCGGTGTTTGAGGGGTTAAGAGGCGCCTTTACAGCGTCGCGCCTCACAACATGTGTCGAGGAGGCAAGGTCATGTTGCACAAAGACCTGACGGTCAGATAATCGAGGCGGGACAAAGCTCGTGCGTTTGATGTAGTCCCGAAGAAAGCGTTAAATGAATGTTCGGTGGCGCAAAATATCGTCAGGCGGAAAGTCTCCTGAAGGCAGTAGGTTGCTGGAGTCGGTCATCTCATATGCCTGAGTCACCATTGTAGCGAATTTATGGAGTCGCTGCGGAGAACCAGAACAAGAGGACCAGCGTGGCAGGCTTCTCTAACTAAACAGCCCATGCCGGGCGTGCGTACTAAGCACGCGTCGTCAAACTTATTTTATTCTTTCGCTGTCTGGGAACGCCCATCTTAGCATCTCCTCTTTACAGCCTGGTGTACCCCAGTGCGCACAGAGAGAAAGTTTGACTTCAAGATAATGTTTTGAGTTTCTTTCCTTCTCAGAAAACTTCGCTGTAGGAAAAAAATCTGCTATATGCCTGCCTGTTGAATGATAGACAGTGATATTAAACAAACGCACTGTTTGTCACGAATCGTGTTACTAATACAGTAAAAACGTTTTTTGAATGCAGTCTTGCCACTTCCAGATTCGATCACAATTTCCTGGGACCAAGCGGTTTTATTTCAAGCAACTAAGTTTACTACAATGGTTCAACAAATTTATGAGGGACTTTAGCGACTAAATCAGTGAAAGGCGAAAGCCTTGGTGCCGCATTCTGCTGCGCAACTGGCATTAATTAGTAAATAAATATTTAAAATTATTCGTCTTAAAATGTTTATTGATTAAGTTATTAGGTATGTATTATTTATTACTAATTAACATAGGTACATAATGAAATAATAATTTCTAATTGATCATTGATTGACATATGTCCATACAAGACACGAATTCGTGCATACTATGGTGGTGCCCTGTGATTCGTCGAGACCTCTATAACATCATCCCGCTCGTCCAATCAGAGCAGCAGCAAAAGCGGGACGCATTTTGTCCACGACAGCATGAGCGAGTAAAAGCTTTCGCATTAATAAAGAAATCCAGGCTACTACCATGGCACTTTCTGCCACTGCAAAATACGCAGGAAGCGCTGTTTTGTAGAAAAAGTGACTCTATCGGAGTTATTTTGTTCCAGAAGCTTTATTTATTGGTATGTATGGCTGAAAAATATGTTTTTGAAGTTTCTGCATTTGATTTTGTCCAAAGTGTGACCGAAGATAAGTTCATTCGGCAAGGGACTGCATGTTATCTTTGTCTTGCTTTTTTGCAGAAGCAGTTTTACTTAAAAACCACGGTATTTCAAATTCTGGACTCAAGCACACGCCAACCATTCGAAAAAAGAGCAGAGCATGGCATTCACATCCCGTCCGGCAGTCGGGATGTGTTGGGTGACACTGAAAGAAACAAAGTGAAAATGATACATGAGTGTTATTCTTTGCGAGTGGCTAACTGCAGAAAGGCAGCAAACGTTCATCATCCGCCTATTACTTTGCTTTTTCGGGCTATTGCGATCACCCTGCTCAATTCAAGGCGTTTTTTTTTTCATTTTAAAAGCACCAAACCACGCCAATTGTGGATTTTATGAATGTGCGACATTTATGATAGAGTTCAAGGGGTATGCAGCATGAAAATTTAATTTAAGCAATTTCATTTTTATTACTACATTTCGATAAGCAAGCTGCGACAAGGTAACTCTCCGATATCCACTCGCAAATGCCATGATGGCCGAGGAACATGTGAAAAACGAAGGGCTGTTCCAGCACAAGACGACAACGCAGACAATGTTGTGTTCCATCCATCGCAACGCACGTCTCGAAAAACACTTCCTCGTAACAATGTCTCTTGTGTGACAAATATATGTCCAGTGTTTCTGAAATATTATGGGAGTGCCCCTCTTGTATAGCCGGTTGTGCTGGTATTCAGAGGTGATGTATGTGAACATCTCCATTGACCTTGCTTTCTAACGGTTTGTTCGCCTTCAGCATATGCAGAAATAGTGCTCGTAGCCGTACCAGATATGTAGAAATGTAGAAAATGGTAAAAGCCTGCGGGTGTGCAGAGAGCCATATATTTAAACTGCGCACATAAAAGCAAGTTTATGAGAAGCAGGAAAATGTACGTTATACGTTACTTCAAGCATAAGAATATCAGTGAAAGTAACCTAGGGTATTGATAGATAATAAAGCTAACAAGTTGCAAATAAAAATGCGAGTAGAACGGAGTGAAGCAATAGAGAATATATTAAGTAAACTTCTATCTTTCAATTTGCCTAACGGATTTTTTTTTCAGATACAATCACAAGGACGGGACACAATTGAAGACAATAGGACGATTTTCAAAGCACCTCTTTAAAACATGGTTATCGAATTGATGGCGATAATTCAAAAACGCCTTCAACAACGCAATTCAACAATGCAAAGGTCGTTGAAGGGACGCTGCAGTACATTTTCCTAAAAGCGGGCTTTCAGCGGAAACACACAGTTTTTAATGCTGCGAACTATATTATTAGGTTCAAACTAAGCAGGCATACGCCGCCCGCGTCAGGTGGCTCACTGCGGGTCGCGGTGCCGCCTGTGATTGGACAAGACGTCGCGTGACGACATTTTGAGGACCGGGGAAGAGGCCGATACGACTCCATCGTTGAGCTGCGTGCTTAATTGCAGCTGTCTGCAGCTTTGTGAAAGTCATATAGCGCACGATTTCCACTCGAATGTGCATCGGGTATTTGACCGCAATTATCCGCACCAGATCGCCCACAATAAATCAACACTTATTTTGTTTGGGAGTGTAGGTTTTGTATGAAAGTGTCCCTTTAAATAAATGCTGGCATCTGTACCATAAAACATGCAGATAATTGAAGTCTACTGGCGTAAAGTACCAGCAATCCGATAAGACAATCGTTCAAATAGTGTAGTTTATTCTGAGGCAGCGAATTTGAATTGTAGTTGCAAAGTTGTTATAAATAAGTAATCCTACGGAAACGTGTTTTACATCTTTGGGCTTTGTAAACTTTAGCAAACCATCCACATACCAACTTTTTTTGGTCAGGATACGAATGTAGTTGGTGAAGACTGTCTTTGCATGAGTCGGGATATTATGTATACATTACTACATTGTACCACTTAAATCGTTTGTGTTTTATAGACTACGAGAGATATCTTAGATGTGTTTGAAGGTTAAATACATGTGGTTTTTAGGCAAAGAAGACATCATATACCACTCGTCTCATCGAGTTTGGTCATTCATTTTAAGGAGGAGTTTAAGGAACAACGAGCAAATGTCAGCCCTAGATTTACATGTTGATCAACGGCACTGTGTTTAAATATAGTAAAGCTAAACAAATTGCATTTCAATGCATGTTGGGTAGTTTTCCGGATTTGCGTAAGGATGTAAACTTCATTAGAGATCACTGTCTTCAAAAGTACATGAATTATTTTATATCAAGCACACAGCGGCTGCTTTATTTGATTAAATAACTGAGTTGATGAGTTCAAGAGCCGATTTACTACAGGAGAAATCAACGAATGCGGTCTCTATGTGGAGCGCATCAGAAGTTGCTAGCAAGCCTCTGTAAAGTGGTTATTGATAGGGAAAATGGCATGTTGTTGAATGCTGGGTGGTGTTGTGATCTACAATCTCTGGTTGCACCAGTGAAATGCATGGGAGGGTGTGAGGCCGCCGTCGACCTAGTGTAACACTTTCGGTGCACCATACAGAGATGCTTAGCCCCGCTATCGCTAGCGGGGCAAAGCAGCTTCGCCCCAAAAACGCGTTTTTCATGGTGTCTGAAGGAAAGGCCAGAAGCTGCGAGACCTTACCAGAGGGTCAAAAACGCGCAGTCGCCAACTTAGCGTCACAGTGCATGGCCCCGGTCCTCAGCTCTGTCACTGCGGCCAGAGCGCGGAGGCGTATTCACACCTAAGATTTTTAAGCTTTCCATTGCGAATTATATTACAGAGATAGAAGAGCAGGGAGCCGCGCTTGTTTCTGTGTTCGCGCCCCCTCTTAACACCTATCTCCTTTGTCGAAGCATCGGACGTGGTTATTCAAGATCGCGTGGCACTGCAGCAGCTAGATTTGTGTTAGTCTACGATAGCGGAAGCTGACAGGCCACGAATTTGGAGAAGTTATTATATGATGGTCGTAAGCTGGAGTGTTATTTAACGAAACACTAACGAAGCGGTGCATAGTGTAAAACAATCTACCTTTAGATATATAGGAACCTTTTTTCTTTGGAAGTACTTTTGTATACTGCTTTTTAGTAGCTTTTTTTACAGTTATTTTTTTTTTTGTAAGCTGCTGCAAGTTCGTCGCCCTTAATCGCATCGTGCCAACTGCACGTTGTCCGCCTTTTCGGCGCCCACGTCACAGCGTAGAAGTGCTGAGGAAAAGTATGTCACGTCGAAAGTGATCTTACTATCGGGGCAATGCGAAACGAAACCGGGTACTTTTAGACAAAACATGGGACCATACTTGTACATATTGGCTAAAAGCGGACCTAGTGGCTACGTCGGCTTGCCTTTCACAATATGTACTGGCTGAAGACGTTCTGTTAATGTTTGTGTGGTAGTATAACTCAGGCATAAAACAAGAGATTAGTGAATAGGCATATGCACACTTTTCGCACCGCAACAAAAAATGCAAGATTAACCGCCAACTAGACCCATTATATCGGTACATTATGCGATAAACCTGGCACTTAAGCGCCTTCCAAGTTTATGACCAAAGTTTATATTGCTTTCGACAGCAATTATTGCTCGTGTTTACCTGAAAAGAATATATACGGGAACCATATTTGAAAAATGGTGCTTATACCAATGGGCGAACACATATCTGTGAAATTGGGAAGGTTGAAGCAATCGCCATTATCAAATGAAGGGATAACTCAAGCTGCCTTCAGTAGTATCAGACTTTTGTGATTTTGTATAAAGAGGTTGAATGCGCTGCATAATGTGGGTTCTAAGACCGTAATATATTGTTTATTAGTTTTAGAAGATACGCCGACAAAGCACGCTTCCTTTTTTCGAGTTTTTATATTACACATGAAAATTGTATGTACTGCTTGTAGTTGAATACAAAATTTTTCTGTGTTCTAGTATTTCCTCTTATGTATTGATTTTGATGTTTGTTGTATCGGCTTTGCACGTAAAGGTTTCTGTGACTTGAGAGCCGACAAATGTTACAAAAATCTACATTTCTTTCTGCATCCACAATATTGCGTCATTTACGCTATGTGCAAGGAGGTAGAATTTTTCCTTTTAATGAGTTTGTTAGTTTGTATTCCCGCTACTGACCGAATTGTTGTCTTTAGTTCTGTTCATGATGCAAAAGCTTGTAAAAGGGGTCAAGGACTCGTCAGGCTTTTAGCCTTTAGCCTTGGCCTCCTCTTGGACACTGTCTGATGAACAAATTAAAAACTGGCAATTTTTCAACCAGTTCTGCAGAAAAAAATATTTAGGAATTAGCAGCGGCAGATTCAAGCATCTGGAACTTCAAGGCATGCTCGGCACCTACATCCCGTGCAACAAACCAGTAAGCATTCCATAATTCAGAGTTCTCTTCAGTTAAATTAGGAGCAAATGGTGATTTTTTTTTTTTAACCAGCGCGATCTTATGTTTCCTGGTTTTCAGTCTAACAGCCTTCTGTTTCATTTCGTAGTTTCGAATTGAGGGCGGCAATTTTCACTGTGCAGGACTGCGCAGCAAATTGATATCGAGAATACTTCTTGCCGCCTAGATATAGGCATTTATGTTGCCGTGTCTCATCTTTCTATTTTGTAAGGGTTCATTCCAAAGATATCCTTCTGTCTCACTTTATTGCTGGTTGCTATTTCGTTTAGTCTTAATCTTGTGTTTTATGCGTCATTTGTTTTAACGGAAAGTGAATATATGCAGCCATTTAAGGAAACCTCCAAAATTGATGTCACTGCAAAATCAGAAGCAGTGACAATAATGAGAGAGTAAACAATAAAACAAACTCACAAATGCCAGGCACAAAACGTGATCCCAGAATCCTGCCCTGTGAAGTGAAAATAAAAGTAGTGAATAAAGTGTTAAAAACTTATTTTTTTTGGAGCCAGTTCTGGACGAACTAGTTTTGAACGTTTTTTGAGCTCAATGTTTATTTTACCAGAAACAGATGCAAGCAGGTCAGTCTGCTTACGGCAGCATCGAATACCTGTCAATGAATCTTTTCGAGGGGCTGCAAATGTTGTTCAATCATGGTAGGAGAATTATGAAAGCAGCGTTTGTCTTATATTATGTACTGCAGTTTCTTTAAGACGGCAAAAGTGATACAGTGCTCATTCCTTTGGATGGAGTGGCTACAGGAATTACAAACATACCCAAACGTTGAAGCTCGAATGACTACATCTTTCTGTCGCGTGTGTGCTTTATGAAGTGTTTTGCATGTACCCTGAGCAGTTTAAATTCGGGCGAACCTGGGGCTTTCAGCCTTTTCTGACATGTGAAGGCACGCGGGCTATTTGCAATCATTGCGAAGCTGCCACCGCGGCCTCGATTCGATCCCCCGTCCTTGGGCAAACGATGTGATATGATATTATAGAATAAGCTTTATTTTCCATCAACGATGGAGGGAGACGACGCTAAAAGCTGCGGCCGCAGCTTGACTGGTCCTCGCCCCCCCCCCCCCCCCCCTACATAAGAGCGACAGAGCCACAGGTGGTACCTTAAAGGTGTCAAGACAGATAACAACTCAGCATAAACTGATTATTGCATTTAACTCCTGACGCGTCAAACTTACAAATCCTCAAACGTTGAGCTCATTCCATGCAGTAGATAGTTTTAAAATACTTGTCAATATTAATATCGGAACCGGCGTTCCGGTCTTGCAACCATTGGCCGCTGACGTCCCAACGTCAACGCTGACATCCGCATGTCGTCTCCTGTTCTCGCTGCCGGCTGCACTCTTGCATGCACGTCGTGGATGGTGGTCACGGAATTTTTTTTTCCTTGAGCAAAAATATTTTATTCACATAATCTGTTTTCTTTGAGAAGCCTTAACTATAATATGCGACCTTAGAGATCCTCTGACTTAATTCGGGCTGTGTTTAGGGATTGCTGAGGACGCCGAAATCAACGGGATCATGCTGTATAATTTAGACATGCAATTAAAAGCGTATTATCCTAACGTTATGAGAATTAGCTTGTTTTAGCAATAAGCGCTCCCGCATTTAAGAAGGCACTTGTCCAATGTTTTCTTCGGCTGTGTACATGTGCCGCGAATGTGGGGAGGGGATAGCGTTATGTCTCCTGATTGTTGAGCTATTGCCGTCGTTTTTTGGGTTCAAAAACTAAGAGTAAATCTCAAAGAAACATACCTTGAAGCGAGAGCATACCTTGCAATTTTATAGGTGCAGCCAAAACATTTCAACGAATCGCTACCTCGTGGCTTGCTTCTATAAGCGCGCGTGAGTCAGACTTAATTATTTTCTTCTGGTATACCATTTTTGCAAAACTATGTTCAGTCCGGCCACGGCCAGCACACGAAAGAGTGTGTCGCCGCTGCCGCTTCAGTCATCGTAAAACCCAACGCGATTCGATTGCTCTTTACTGCATGCCCGCACCGAACAAGACCCTCCCAGTCTTCGCCGTCTCCGTCTCGCCTTCATTGCAGCCACGCGCGCGATTGCTACGGACTAAAGAGCCTCACCATCCATTTGTCTAGTGCTTCTCTAGCAAATGACTCGTGATTGCTTCAGTGGGAGCCTACACCATTTAGTACTTAGCATGTGAACCACAAGAATGTGCCGATTCGCGGATTACGACTGCGCCCCCAGCGTGTTTGTTTACATAGCTTTTGCAATGACTGGATGTATGCTGGTCGTTCAGACGGCATAAAATATCAAAACTACCCACCTCTTTTCGGTTCAGTTGCACTGTTTTTGTTCACAAACTACAACGGCGCTGCAAGGAGCGCCGTATATGCTACGTCCACTGTCTGCATCAGCGTAGGCTGCTGCCGGTTGCACTCGCTTCGCTAGACAGGGTCACATATATCGACGCTTCCAGCTCAATGTGCAGTCGCTTTGTGATGTAAGCAGTCGTCGAGTTTGGGTCACTACTGCCATAACTACATTCGATAACTCCATTGGACTGCTAAACCTAGTGAATACGTGCTCCGTAATCGCCGAAACTCTCAACCCGAGCGGACGTAATCGAGCTATGTCTACTAGTCGCTGAATGAGCCGGCCTTTCTGCACAGACTAACCTTTCTGGCCAAACTCATTGCTTATGATAAGGGGGAACATCCGTAGTGAAATTTCTTGTTTTTCCTTTTCCAACTCGGTTAAGCTATAGACAAGCGCAGCTGTTCAGGCCGTTCCCTCGAGTACCGGGTGTCAAGTCTCGCTGTGCCTCCTATCCGACCAAAACAGATAGGACGATCGTCTGCAGATCAGACTTCACACTAACGGTTATAGGTGACCGTTAGCCGTGCTAGCATCGTCGCCGGTGTAAGGAACCTGCTAAGGAACCTAACCGTGCAGGCCACTGACTGAGCGTGCCTTATGCTGAAGAAAACATGTCTTACTCTACATCGCCTTCGTGCGGTAAGAGCTTCATTAAGCACTTCTGCATGAGGGACGACCACTGTATCAATCATCACAAGAAAAAAAAAGACGTGTCCTTTGATATTGCAGCCTGCATTGCAGACGACGCTCCAAACTGTATGCTTTGTGAAGTCACACGAGCATTTAAAAATGGCGGTCACTCTCGGTGGGAGAAGGTTTCGAATTCCGATTTCTATCGCTTTTTTTGCCGTGCGCTAGGCACTAAAACTTTGCGAGTAGAATCGCAGACCTGTATGTTATTCACGTAAGTATAAATAGGCAATACATCGAACGACTCTGTCATCGCCCCTTTAACCACTGCGCAGTTGTTGTGGATCTCTCGCAACTATCATTCGCAGGCTTTTGATTCGATATGACGCTCCCACCATTGGACCAGGTGAAATGATTTCAGCGAAATTTTTCGGTCCTCTGAAGCGCAGTAACCGCTAATGGGCAGTATATGCCTCTAGGCTACCACACAATCTAGCAGAGTTGACTTGCCTGCGCACCACGAATAAAGCACAGCTTCATTAGTTTCACCTGCCGTCATTTGAGCCATGCGTCCCAAGTGGATCGGTGGGTCGCTAACAAATATTAGATATGTACAAAGGTTTACTTCATCATATTGCATCCGAGTGAATTGTGCTTATATGATTAACTGCAGGTTTAAAGTAATATATAGCACATATCTAGAACAACAATATATCAATAAGTCGCAGGTCATCATTGTAAGAGCCCAATATCATATCTTTCTGCACTGTCTGCTCTTAGAATATGAGCAACAAAGTAAAGTTTCTATACACTAAGTGAGCAGTGCCTGCCATGCGGGCGTGTTTGAACACTAGTTAGTGTACAAAATGCATGAGCACAAATACAACTTTCAGTAACAAGTCAAACCTCTACTTACATTGAAGTTTTCACCATGCTAAGCACCAAAAGAAAATGAAGTGCTTGCATCGTTGGCAATGTAGTATGAAAATTCAGTAACCATCTACGCTTCGAAATTATAAAATGAAGCGTTGTGCCTTTCTTTATATATATATTCACCAAGTGGGCAATAAGGAATAAAATACATAGATATACTAAAAGTGTTTGAGGTTAAACCATTCTTCACAAAAAATGTCAGTTTTGTTTTTTCGTGTAAAATGGGAGCAATTTGTTTGACATGCCAGCTTGAAAGCAGTTATATGTTTATGATTCCGAATAAAAAGCCGACGCTGAGTTCGGATGCGGACAATTCAAACTGAAAATGAATCATCTAGATTCCCAGCCATGTTTACACACGTTTTCAATATTTCCGAACAGAAGCGTGCCTTATGTATTGTTTATTTCATAGAAATAGAGAAGAGAGGTTTGTCTGCCGTGTCACCCTTCCGAAACGGCAAGATATAACAGATCTGAGAGCGGCTACAGTGTCGCCTCCTACCATATGTTAGAAGGAATTTCTTAGCCGCTTGGAACGCAAAATACAAGGTTTTCCCCTTCATTACTAGGCACCTATTCGGCACTGAGTCGACCTCACTGACGTGTACGCATAACATAGCGCTGATAACATAATGACTCTCTGGTAGTCTTAAAAGCCACTGCTTGCATTTACAAATGTCATAGACATATGATTTACATTAGATTTAGATTTTCGATTTTTGATAAACGGTGGAGCGTCATCTCCCCGGCTGACGCATTTGGCTCAAAACACATGCAGTCCTAAAGAAGATAATTACAATTGCGGCAATGTCTGCAGCTCAGAAGGACAATAGGCGGTGTTTCAACCGCAGAGAATCAATGTATACTCTAGTAGCATCTACCAGACTGAAGAAAAAAAAACATAACCTGGTGATATTACTTAATTTAATGGAATGTTTTTCCAAGAAGGGGCAAAGCCTCGATGATTACGCATACGGGAATAGAAACTAAGCAATGGAGGCGCTCGTGAACACTGCAGCGATCTTGGAGCAAAAAGCAGGGTTCGGTCCGATAGAAACATATTCAAGCTAATGTATTCAAACCAGTTCTCTTGATTTCATAGGCAACATCAGATGTCTGCTTTTTGTGCAATGTAGTGAAATTATAAACCTCGTAAAAAAGACTGAAAGATGTCAATATTCAATTCAAATATGTAGTATATTTATATAACCGCCAAATGCATAAGGGTACGTTTTAAAGGCGTCACTCTTAGAAGCGCACGTAACAAATCCTACCGCAAGTATACAATGTGAGGCGGCCTGTACTGGACATTTGGGGAGTGTTTTGAATAAACATCTGAAAACGTATGCTGCGTCACTGCGGATGCAGTATATGTAAAACTTTGCTAAATATTGGTTTTCGAACAAATGGGTACCGCCGACAAGTATGCGTTATTCTCTTGGTGTTCTTCCGAATCGCTCAAGCTTCTCATGTAGCCTGCTACGATCCGCATGAACTAAATCTGCTTACTATTACCGGTCAGTCAAGGTATTCACCCTAGACAAAGAGTATATTCAGAATAATTGCTTCACAGTAAAGGAAAGGCGCAGTATCTGTCACAGATTTCTGTAACACCTGTACCGCTCCATAAAGGAAGGGTAGAAAGTGGAAGTGAAAACGAAAACAAAGGAAAGGGTGCCGCCGTAGACGAGTTCCAGAGTAAATCAGACTACCTGGGGATCATCAACGTCCACTGACATCGCGCACCACACGGACGCCACTTCATTCCGCCTCCATCGAAACGTTTTTTAGAAGTGTGTGTATCTGACCCATCTGAATATCGATCGCTCTCACTCAAGGCGACCTGCTTTGATGACGTCGACCGTAGACAGTCGGCGTTCCCGCTGCCCCTCGTGGTTCACACGGTTCAGCGCTACTTCTTCTAAATTTTCAAAAGGCATTCCTCAAATGTTATGTCAGGGCAACGAAAGAGAACGGCCACTGTAGTAGACAAATGGCAAAGACGGCGTTCTATACGAGCGCAGGTGACACCGGCGTCCGTGCACACTTGTGTGAGGAGACAAATTGACTCCATAGTCTGCTGCTGTGGGCGGTTTGTTTATTATTCTTAGCGAGGACGTACTGTAGTTGAAACGTTTCTCCCATTTGAGGGACAGTAATAAGAAAACATGCCTGCGCAGCAGCATCTCCGACTACATGAGAAGCTGTCGCGATTGGGAGAGAAGCCCGGTGGATATTTGGCTTTTCAGGGAAAAGTCGGCTCTAACAGACATTTAAAGGTGAATTTAATATTAGATTCGCTCCGCGAGGACGTAGCAGCTATTTCACACTTTTATTATCAAAACAGTCTCTAACCTTAAACCATCGACTATCGGCTGCATTTATTAGTGCCCTCCGAAAGCATAGACTTATTTTGGTATGTTTTCAGTACATGGGTATTTATGGTTTTCGCTGCTAAATACCACCTCGAAATGTTCTAAGGAGTTTGTAAACTATTCCACCGCTGCAATAAGATTTCCTGCTTTAAAATATTGATGGTTACTCTTCTACACTGGATGATGATATAAAAGGTGCAATGTGAAGATAGAAAACAGCTACCAACCTTTTGCTTCTTTCTAATCCTATATGAATTAGGTGCTCTTTTCAGACACAGTCGGACGAGCCTGGCTACGGCAACGCCGTAACATTAGGCATACATCACAGATTGGTGTTTGTGTGTACTAAAAGGTAATTTGTTGTCTCAAAAACGTCACAATTTTTCAATATGCAATTTGAGCCCTATGCACTGAAGGGAGAGTTAGTCAATACTGAAAGTTTCTGAAACTGCGGTAAACCAGACCAATATACTACTAACAATTTCCTGCAAATCATGTAAAGTACATATGAAGGTAAACGACATACATGAAGTTTGCATAGCTGTGTACAGTACCCAATAATATCAATGACAGGCGACGGAAGTATGTGGTAAGCATCAAGATGTGCAATAATGTCACATGAAGGAATGCATGCCCCTAAATATTGCGGTGTAAAAACAGAAATTTTTCATGTCTAATGCCTTATCTGACACGTGGTGTTCTCAGAATATAACTGCAGGAATTTGCAAGAAATACAAGATTATTTCGTATTAAAATTTTGACACTGCCGTTTGTTATCCAGCGTTCAGTGTGGTGTGATAAAATTTCGGGTCAGCTTTAGCATTTATCTGCTGGTCGAATAGGAGTCAAGTTTGTGATAGGGATTGCAACTGTCTACTCATGTAGCTCCAAATATATGTTGTTTATTGTAGGTACGCGTTTGTTTTGTTTATGTGTGTTGACTTCCCAAAGTGACTCAGGATGTGATCGATACCTTTGTAGAAGGCTCTGAAAATTTCGGCCACCTGGCACTTTTAAGTGCGGGCGTCCACCGAGAAGTGAGAAAGATACCCGCTTTTCCTTTTTTTCAAACCCGAAACTACTTCATATATTTCGCACTTTCCAGAAAATCTGTATCAATTTGTTATTGCTGAATTACCAGCAGAAACTATGTCTTTCGGTTCTTTTGCAGGTTAAACCCTGTTTCTCAGGGTTAAACAAAGTTAAACCCTAGCCAATTTCCCCTGTAACCTAAGCTCCTACTGCCATCTTTTGACACTTCAACAGCCATATTGAGAAAATAAAATATCTTTATCACGCGAGACTACTTATGTTGGTCACAGTTCACTTTTTCTCTAGTGGCAGGCTGAATGCCTCTAAAATTTATTTGCATACCCCTTTAAACTGTTTAATGATTATCGCCTATAAATATATTTAGCAGCGACCTCTCAAATCGGAACACGGTTCAAAGTTTATGTTAATATGAACAAACTTTATTATGCATAAATGAAACTTGATAACAAACCATAAAGCAAGGAACTGCACAGAATGTGCTCATGGATACAATACATCAATCACATAAAGGAAAGGTTATTAACGCAAAACGACACTCACAAATAGGCACAAATATACACACAGGACCGGCGCTGACTCCAACTTCTTTCTCGGAACATCACATCTAAACTTCTTCAATATCCAAATGCTCCCGCAAAGTCAGCAACAAAGACATAATGTATGGGATGTTTACATGTGATGTTCTGAGAAAGAAGTTGGAGTGAGCGCCGGTTCTGTGTGTCTATTTGTGCCTATTTGTGAGTGTCTTTTTGCTCTGTTAACCTTTCCTTTTTGTGACTATGCACCAACTAGCCCAGCAATCAGTTTTAATTGAATACAACAATCACACAGCTTATAAAATAAACATCTTACAAAGTAATGCCAAGTAAAGGCGGCACCGAGGTGTGGCCTATAAGGGATAAACAGCATGTAGAAGTTTTTTCGATTTTCTGTGAGGCCTTCGTTCATACCTTCAGGCGTTCCCACAGAATTCTCTCCATGATAATGTTGGAGAATCTCACGCGATTAACGCCACGCTGTGCCCAAGCCGCTATCATATACACTCATAGGGCACTCGATATATTACAGTTGCATGCTGTTTCGCAAGCACTCATTGTTGTTTTCATAGGAGCATTAAAAAACACGAGACTTGGACAACACTTGTGCGCTCTTTTTCGTACTTCAAGAAACGGAAATGGCAAATAAATATCAGGGTATCGTGTCAATTACTATTTTTAACTACCAACAGCCTGAAGAATAGTAGTTTTTAGCCTTTAAGGAGCGTAATGGCACGACTGAATGAGCTATTACGATGATGCTTTCTGACATTTTGCGAAGACTTCCTCCAGTTGTCGTTACTGCGGCCACAACGGAACCTTCCAACATGAAAACCTCACATCGTCAATACCCAAGCTCAATTATAGCAATATCACCTTAATGCCACCTAATTAAAGTTTGTGTTTTTGTGGTAAAAATTGTTTATTTACCTACACCGGTTTCACAATTAGCTGCACAAAAATCAAAACGAAAATATCTGATCGGTAAGAGGCGAGCGCATTTAGGCAAGTAGAAATCATCTCTTCAGAAAAAGAATTAAGTCTCAAGGAAGTGTAGATAATACACCTAGAAATTGTACCTTTATACCCTGGATCAGAATGGTATGTTCCTCCTACTTACGTTTCTATCTTAGAAACATTTGTAATATTTACAGCTTCCTGAAAAGCTGCTTTCTCATACCGTTTGTATTAAGCAGAGCTATCTCATGCGCTTTGTTTATCCTGTATCGCCAAAATCTTCCTATATCTTTTGATTTGTCCAGTTAAGATATGTGAGATATATATCGAATGATTGATGCCACTAGCGTTTGCCTACACATTGTTCCAGATTGATCCTGTTAGAGTTGGCTTGTTTGTGTGAATATTTCTAAAGCGACTCTACATGGGGCACTGAGGAATATAACGGGCATTCGTATTTCAGTGCACTCCGAGCACGCCTGCAGCTATCAGCGCCGCCTAGTTGAGTAGTTCTTTTGTCGGTGCCAGACAGCGCAAAAGAGTTGACTGAAGTGAAGCGCCGGTTTATTCGTCTTATGGCTGCGGCATCATCACCACCATTTGAAACCTGCTGAAGGTTGTGGGTTACGATCCCAGTACCTCGCCAGGTAATCGGTGTAATATTGAAGAGGCCTTCGTTTTGCACTGGGCATAGTCCAGCATATAATGATGAACTACTCGACAGCAGTGTGCTACAATAGCGCCCTGAATTAGACTTTTCCCATATCAGGACAGATGTGTTTGGCCCCTTAACATTTCCGACGGGTAAAGATCTATCCCTGATTTATGCCATTTCATTCTATTCCATCTCTTCCTTCCACCCATCCGATAATCCATCCATTCACCTATTGTTCGATATATCCGTCCGTCCGTCCGTCCGTCCGTCCGTCCGTCCGTCCGTCCGTCCGTCCGTCC
>JAJIZL010028394.1:72682-106930 GCA_023969395.1 Amblyomma maculatum
TTCCTTCCTTCCTTCCTTCCTTCCTTCCTTCCTTCCTTCCTTCCTTCCTTCCTTCCTTCCTTCCTTCCATCCATCCATCCATCCATCCATCCATCCACCCGTCCATCCGTCCATCCGTCCGCCCGCCCATCCATTCATTCATCTGTCCGCTCCTCTATCGATTTAGCCATCCATCCATCCATCGGTTCATCTATTCACGCACCCGTCTGTATGTCCTGCAGTTCAAACTATATGATTAAATCTATCCATCCAATTTATCCATTTACTAACCCACCGGCACGCTCATTCGTCCGTCCGTCCATTCTTCCAAGTTAGCTCGAATGCGCCGCCGGCTTTAACTTGAAAACATTGTTATTGGCAAATATATAAGTACATAAATATTTAAAATATAGTGACTAAATAGTAATAAAGGAATACAAAATACAGTAAAGTAGATAGATACCAATTATAAAACAATATGGTAAGTAACGCTTGTAAAACGACGCACAATATAAAACTAAACGTTTTGTCAAACAGATGGTTTAACATTGATATCCCAGGCGGGCAGAGCAAAGAAATTATGAATGTTTATGTGGCTGGTAGAATGTCAGTTTTATTGGGAAGGCTATGAATATAAACTAATTATAGATATTACTCTATATCGCAAAACCTTAATTAGGATGACACAGAATTCCCCGTTAATGGCTAATAGGGCGATATATTTGGCCTTGATAAGCTGGGCAACCACTCCTGCGAGCTGGCTTCAAACGAATGTTATAAGTAGCTATGGAGAGTGCTACTCAATACCTCTCCACACTGTGAGGCCTTGCCAACGGCGTTTACAGCTTTACATGATCCTGCCAATAATTACATCAAGAGCCATGGTTTCTATCATGAGCTGCCCATGATAGAAATCATGGCTACAACACTCAGAATTGGGGAAGTTTCTCCTCATTTGGGTGCAGTAAAAGATGTCGTGATTGGGGAAATCTATGTTCGAATATGTTACCTAGATGACGTCATCATCAATGGAAGGACATTTCGGGAGCATAATCAGCGACTTTGTCTCGTGCTGGACTGTGTATCTGAAACGCTGGACTAATTTTGAACTCTAAAAAGTGTCACATCAGTGAACGGCAGACCTTGGTGCTTGGATTTTTAGTGAATCAGGAAAGTATTCGGCCCGACCCCCAAAGGATTGCTGCTGTGCGAGACTTTGCAAAACCTCAAAACGTGAAGCATTTCAGAAGTTTTCTGGGGCTATGTTCATATTTCGCCGTTTCATTCAAGGATTCGCCCAAATTGCCCATCCGCTCACTTCCCCCCTGCAAAAAAAAAATGCTCTGTTTGTTTGGTCCTTGAAATGCGAGTAATCGTTCCAACAGCTGAAGTTTCTGCTCACATCTGGTCCTGTGTTAAGCCATTTCAATCTGGCTGTTACTACCGAGGTTCACATCGATGCGAGTGGCGTGGGCGTTGGTGCGGTTCTCACCAGTTCCAGAACGGTGCCCAGCATGTCATTGCACATGCAAACTGCACTTTAACGAAAGCAGAACGCAACTACACAGTGACAGAAATGAAATGTCTCGCCGTCATCTTCGCCGTTACCAAGTTCCACCCATATTTGTACGGCCGTCACTTCAACGTAATTACCGACCATTACTCCCTTTGTTGGCTTGTTGGCCTGCGCGACCCCTCCGGTCGATTAGCCCGCTGGGCATTACGTCTACAGGAATATGACCTATCTGTGCCCTATAAGAGTGGTCGCCGTCCCGCCGTTGCTGACTGTCCCGATTTCTTCTTTTATGCATGGCAGTCGATGAAGATGATCTGGACGACTGCCTGCTGCCTGTGGGCGAAACATTAACAGACCTCGTAAACCAAACAAGACCATGATCGTACACTGTTGTGTGATAAGGCGCGCAATTCTGCATCTACACTTTTTATTATTCAAGATGGTCTACTCCTCAAAAAGAACTACTCAACTGATGGTGCACGTCTTCTGCTTGTTGTCCCGGCTTGTCTCCGCAATGCTGTCTTACATGCGATGCATGACGACATCACTTCAGGTCATCTTGGTTTTGCGCGCACTCGCAAGAGTCCGACAACGATTTTATTGGCCAAGGTTGCACACGACAATGAAGCGCTATGTAGCAAGTTGTATCCCTTGCCAACGCCTCAAACGAAGCATTACGCCACCTGCTGGCTTTCTTCAACCTTTGAAGCACCCTAGGTTGCCTTTCGCGAAAATTGGGATTGATCTGATTGGTCCTCTCCCCAAATCGTCTGACGGTCGTCGCTGGATTATCGTAGCTATTGACTATTTGACCCGGTATGTGGAGACGTCTGCACTCGTTTCTGCCAAAGTAACCAATGTGTCGAACTTTTTATTGCACGAAATCGTACTTTGCCACGGCGGCCCCTGAGCCATGATCAGTGATCGCGGTCGGCAGTTCACTGCAGATATCGTGGAAGAACTTTCACGGCTCTGTGGCTCCGAATACCGTAATTCTACTCCCTACCACCGTCAGACAAACGGCCTTACCGAGCGTCTAAACCGGACTCTAGTTAACATGGTGTCAATGTACGTAAGATCAAATCACAAGAACTGGGACGCCGTCTTGCCATTTGTAACCATCCGTTCCGCACCATCTCTGTCTTGCTGAAGAAGTGTGTCGTCTTGCTCGTTTGAACACTATCGCCTCCCAAGACCGCACGAAAGTTCGGTATGATGCGGCTCATGCTGCAGTAACTTATGAATTCGGAGGTTTGGTTGTGCTTTGGACGCCATTGCGACACCGCGGACTGTACCAGACGTTCTTGTGGCAATACGCCGGACCGACCCTTCATTGTTGTAAGTCGTTTAAGTGAAGTAACTTACGTTATCGCTAAAGTAACATCGACAAATCGGTGCTCGCGGACGACTCAGCTGGCTCATGTGGCACGACTGAAACGCTGCTATTCCCCATCAGCTTGACTCGCTCGAGGACGAGCTTCATCTGTCCCTGGGGAAATTGTTACGTCTGCACCGCGTGGAGTTGCGCATATGCAAGAGAAGGACAAAGTAGACGGTTGCGCTTGTGAAAAAGGAGAACGAAGTGGTGGCGCGTAGACTCATTCGGGAACAAGCTTTGCTGAGACTGTGCTTGAGACTTTACGTTCTTTCTTGCACTCTCCGAATATTCTGTAAATATTAAACCTAATTCCCCCGTAACAATATGTTACCAGAGTGAATTACGTCGCAACACGCGCAAAGTAATGCCAAGTACATATTTAGATAAATGAAGGAGAAATGAGGGGGCTCGTTATAATGCAAGAAGGAAAGAAGCCAACAGTCGGCAAGGCCAAGGAAAGCATTAGGAAGAGCACCGGACGCGATATTCGGAGGTCATGGGTTCGGTTCCCACCATCAGTACGTTGTTTTTTCTTCTACTTTGTGTGTAATTACCTTTCACCTAAACAGATTGCATTACTAATTTATGTGATTATCAAAGTAAAAACTAAAAAAAAAACAAAAAACAAAAAAGTACACTCCCCAATGCTTTCCTTGGCCTCGCCGACTGCTGGCTTCTTTCCTTCAAGTACAGATCTACAAATACGTAAACAACATCGGTTTATCAAATAAATGCTACAACTACAGATGTCTTTTCCGCTTAATATCAAGAGCATAAATATTAGAGCCCGATATGTGTCTGCACATGCTCTGCGCAATAGTGAATTTAATATCGCCTACTTGAATTCTGACAGAAAGCATGCTACATTTTCTCAAATATATTGTCAGGCAGCGCTGAGGAGGGAAGTGTGAAAAAAGGAAGAAGGTAGACAAATGCTGAAGAAGAGAAAGGATGCACTAGGGTATTGTAGAGTCATCGCTGCAATAAAACTTAACAGTGTGCTGGCGCACCCAGCACCAGCTTAGCAGCACTAAAGCGAACCGCGGGCCTTTTTTGGCAAGGCTGGCGAAGTCGTGGACGAGCAGCTCACCAATCACCAGCGGGCTGATATGTAAAATCGCTGGGAAGCCACAGTCAAGCTGGCAGCTGTTGTTTTCTTCTTGTATGCCACAGCTCTGGCATGGTGTGAGTACCATAAAGCTTCCCTAACGTGCTGGGACTGCTTTGAAGAGCAGGTTTGCAATTGTTTAGGGAATACAGCGGCAAAACGAATATGCGCTGAGCCGACTTTACTCCAGCGAGCCCAAGTGGCTGAGAGAAAAGTGCACACTGCACATTAAAGAGATGCTGAAACTCCAAAGTGGTGAATCGTCGAATGTAGGAAAAAAACAGAATTGGTCATCTGGTAAATGGCATCGTGGAGGACGTCTATGACTTTTTAACCTTTAAAGATAACCTGGGTTCTGCCACGGCTGTCATCAAACGGTCGCACGTTCGAAGCTCTTAAGCTGCGACGCATTACCTCGAAGTTCGGCTGCTTTCCTAATGTCACCACTGTCACAAGCATCGATTCCCATCAGATTCGACAAATTGTTCGTCAGGAACTCTTACGCCATCAAGATGTTGTGAGCTGTTGTGCAATTCTTTATGACAGCTGCTCCCTGCATGCAGCTCAGATTCAGCGCTCCACTTCTTCGGGTACTACCGCTAAACATCATCCTGTCGGTGAAAAACGGAACAGCTCCTACGGCCGTGCTCTACTCACTCTTTCCTACTTCAGTGTGCCGCCTCCTCCGCAAGGACACCAGCAGCTGGACTTTGCTGATGGCTTCGTTCCTGTCCCCTAGGACTATTATCCTGACCGTGCATGTGAAGCACCAGTTTACTACCGCTCTGGTATGCTCTGTTTAATATCCCGATTGTGCCGCCGCCGGAACCAGGCTCCCCGTTACCAGTGCCAGTGGTCGAGTCATCAGCCTAGTGTCAGCCAAGGAATCCGTGATTCCACCTTTCCTCTTCCTTCTGGCCCCTACCGCTACGCTCGACATCTAAAGGACTCTCCAACTTCTTACCGAAGTCTGATTTCTCCTGCTTGCCTCTCCTGGCGTTCGCCCTGTCCCCACCGCTCTTTGCCGCAACCGAGAAACTAGCGTGAGGCCGATATAGGGGCGGTCGCCAAGGTATCGATGTTGCCAATATCTCTACATTTCGTTAGGCTAAAGAACTGCTTGGAGGTTTTAGAGGACGGTTTGTGTGTTATGACATTAGTGGGTACCGGTGTACAGTGTCTGTGATGAGTTTAGATTTTAGGAATCCCCTCGGCTGTAAAATTATATTTTGGCGGGATAGAACTGTCATATTTCTAAGCGTAGGGGGAGAATAGTTGGTTCCAGTTAGAATTTATTATGTAAATGTAGTCAGCGCTAGGCATATCTTTAGAACTCAATTTACGGTGCTCCCTCGCTCTAAGCACGACCTTATTCTGTGTTTACTTTTCACAACAGTGGGGCGCAACTGCCGACTTCAACAGTAGCGAGACATCGATAAGCCGTAGCCTTCGATCGGGTCCCATAGAAGAATTGACGTGGGCTGCATAAGCATTTTTTGTCTTCGAAGATACCATTGTTTTAGCGGAGTCCGCAATCTTCTACGTTTTGCCCTCGGGCGCGGTTTCCAATGCCTTCAATGCTCTTGGGGAAACCGGTTCCTACGCCGGAGCGAAAAAGAGTGTGTTGGTGGCCCACAGCGTTCGATTGGACGAGGGCCGGGCCAGGCTTTGGACTGTCAATTATTCCAATGAACATGCCGCAATGCCATGTGGTTTGAAATCCTAGACGTTGAAGAACGCCTTTCGGTGCACACCGCCGGGCTCAGTGACGACGCTACTCTTTCAAATAGACGTTCCGATCTGACCTAATACCAATTCCTGTCCATAATAAACAAATCGCTAAGCACCAATGACAGCCGAATATTGATGAAAGGTCTTTTGAAACATGTGGACATGTTCGACTTTGCTCCAGATCAGCCACAATGACTCACTCATGACATGATCGACACCGGTTCTGACCCCTGATTAGACAGACGCCATGCCCTGTCTATCCTTCACAACGTAAGATAAGTCTCGAACTGGCCCGCGATATGACACAAAAATGAATTGTTCAGGAATCATGAAACCCGTAGGCCGCCCTGTGATCCTCTTGAAGGAGGATGGCATATGGCAATTTTACTTGGACTATCGCCGCCTCAACACTGTCAGAAAGCAAGATGTTTGCCGCTCCCGTGCGTTGATTATGCTGTTGACTGCGGTTAATTTTCGGTCCGGATTCTGGCAGATCCCGACATGTCCAAAAGACAACGAGAAGACTGCGTTGGCGACTCGAGACTAGTTGTGTTTTTAATGTGATGACTTTTGGCATATGCAAAGCTCTGGCTTGGCTTGAAAGATTTATGGACACTTGCATGGACTGAAGTGGCAAATATGCGTGTGTTGTATATGTGAAGTAGTTTTTCGTTGGAACCTTCGGCGATCATAACAGGTTTAATTGCTGCCCTTAACTGCACGGAGAAAACCGGCCTCGTACTGCACTCTAAGTGCCCATGTGGGGAACGCTATATCGTGGTGCTTGGGCATCTGGACAAAGGCGATGTTAGGGCCGACACAGAGAAGATTTAATTTCTCAGCTGCGTCAAAGAAACCAAGTCTGAAAAAGCTCAGGAGCTCCTTGAGATTTTCATCTTGCTTTCGGCGCTTGATTCCCAAATTTGCTGGCGTAGGCTACCCGCTCATATGTCTCTTGCAGAAAAATATTCCTTTTAAATAGACGGCCGATTGTGATTCGCCATTTCGAAAGCTCAAGGTTCTTACCTCGCGGCCCATACAGGATTATGTCAGCCCGACAGCTCCCACTGAACACCTCACTGAAGCCATGGGCATCGGCGTGGGTGCTGTGCTTATACAACGGCATGGCGGGAAACAACACGTTGCCGATTACGGAAGGTGTGCCCTTAGCAAGTCTGAACGCAATTATACCGTGACTGAACAAGCATGCCTTGCTTTTGTTTTCGGAGTACAGCGGTTTCGCTCCTACGTTTATGGACGTGCATTTACAGGAACACCGACCATCATTCGTTTTGCTGGCTGGTGAGTCTGCACACCTGCGGTCGGTTGGCCTGCTGGGCATTACGCTTTCTGGAGTCAAACTTTACAGTGTCGTACAAAAGTTGCCGACAATACGCCGACGCTTACTGCTTCTCGCGGCTGCCTCTCGCTACTACTCTTTGCGATGAACATTTTCACAGCTATCTTGTCAGCGTTTGCATAGAATGTACGGATCTGGTCACTTTCCAGTGGAAACAATCGAAAGTTTGAGCCTTGCTACTGCTTTTTAAAAAGCTTGTGAAATGGCATCTGCGAACCAGTTCTGTATTCGTGATGTCTTGCTTTGCCGAAAACATTATTCCTCTGATGGTGCGCGCTTTCTGCTCGTCATTACGGCTACCCTCTACTCCTCTGTTAGACACACAATGGACAATGACGTTACAGCTGGGCACGTGGTGTTTGCCACGACCCTTACCCGCATTAAGGAATGTTTTTACTGGCCAAATATGCATCAAACAACTTGACCTTCTGTGCGCCGTGCCAGCGGTTCAAGCTTTCCTCTACTTCTTCGCGGGGCCGCTTATATCCGGTGCATGATACCACCGAGCGCGCCATATGTGCAGGTGTTGACCACATAGGGCCGTTTCCCGGCTCGTCCGAAGGCAATTGCTGGGTCATCGTATACGTTGAAGATCTCCCGCATTACTGTGAAACTGCTGTCCTCCCTTCTATACCACCGCTGACGTCTTTGTCTTTCTTCTTGACGCTGCCATCCTCCGTCATGGGCTTTCTCATGCCATATTAGTGATCGCCGCCGCCTGTTTATGGTAGACGTTGTGGAATAGCTTCCGCGCTTTTGTACTTGCAAGTTGCATCATTCTATGCCGTACCCAACCCAGACAAATGCCTCGTTGAATATACATACTGGACGTTCACGAACATCCTTGCGATATACGTCTCATCACAAGAACTGGTATGACGTGCTTGCCTTCATTACATATGGCTCTAACACCTCAAAGCATGAAACAACTGCCTATCGCCAATTTTTCCTCCTTTATGGCCGTCCGCCTTGAAGTTCTGTCACCATCATTTTGCCGTTTTCTCTCGAAACCGAACTTTCTGTTTCCAGCACCCTCTGCCGCGCTAATGAGGCTCGTCGGCTCACCCGGTTACGCACTCTGGCGCCGCAGTATTGCTTTAAACAGCGGTGCGTACCTCAGCACCAGCATATTTGCTACCTTCGTGGAGACAGTATGGCTCTAGATCTGAACAACTTTCCGCAAGCGTGTTTTATCCCAGAACCTGTTGTTGCACTACATAGGCCAATTTATTACGCTCACTCTGATAAATGACTTGTGGTGTCTCGCTAATCTTCTCAAGGCGATCTCTCTTAGAAAATACAAGTTATGCATGTCGCAATAATGAAGTCCAATCCCTATCAGGAATCTGACTCAGAGCCCAGGGAGCTGCGTCTGCGAATATTGAAATGTCAGGCAGCGGTGTGGAGAGAAGGAAGAATTGTGGAAAAGGAACAAGCTTGAGTGAAGACACCTGGCTAAGGTAGAGCTATTCATGTAATTAAGCTTAAAAATAATCAGCGAATACTCTTCAAATGTAGCACAAATACATTATTAGTACATTTTGAAAGTACATTAGAAATGGTGCCGCAATACTTTAAATATTGCGGAATAAAAATGGGGCAAAAATATTGTCACGAATAAATTGGTTTACGGCAAACGGTAACAGGGCAGAAACACACAGTCAAGAGTCAACAGTCCTAGTTAGAACAAGCGCACGAGAGTCTTCAACTTCTTCGTCTCTCAGGCGCTACATCAAACCCCCCGGTGGCATTATTCCCTCTCTTAAAAAAAAGCAAAAACCGCAAGCTCACAGAAAGACCTGATTCGGATGGTAAGTACGGTTTTCAGCGGGTGAAATACGGCTTCATGCGAAGTACATGCATTACGTCAGATCTACGAGCACTGATGACTAGAACTTGGTACAGTGCCCTATGAAATTACCTCGTATGCAACATCTGATAGGCGACGAAACACTCTGTACAGTCAAAAGTAACGATTGAGAAGTTTTTCTGACAGGCGTTAGTGCCAAACAGGTGTCCACACCAAGACTTTGTCACCAGGCTGTAACACGACTAGCGATGCCGGTCGTTATATCGGCGGACATCTACTGCTTGCTGTTTTTTAATGTGATTACGGGCGAGTTTGCGAGCTTCCGCAGCGTAGTTAGCGAATTCTTCTGCGTCAGCGGTACGCAGCTGGTCGTCAGCCGCACACAGCAGCATAGCTTCGAGCATAGTCTGTACATCGCGTCCGTGTGCTCGACGAAAAGGAGTGAATCGAGTTGTTTCTTGGACGGCCGTGTTGTATGCAAATATGACATAAGGCAATATCTCATCGCATGTTTTATGCCGAACATCTACGTACATGGCGATCATGTTCACTATTGTTTGGTTTAGAGGCTCGCTAAGGGCATTAGACTGGGGATGGTAGGCAGTAGTCTTTCGGTGATGTGTCTGGTTTGGTTGAAAAACGTCTTCAAGAAGACGCGCTGTAAATGCCTTGCCACGATCAGTGATGAAGTATGAAGTGGCGCCATGGCGAAGGACAATCTGCATCATGAAAAATTGTGCCACTTTGGAGGATGTTGCACGCGGCACCGCCATAGTTTCCGCGTAAGGTGTCAGAAAATTAGTAGCCACGATAATCCACTTATTGCCAGCTGCCTATGGGGCAAACGGACCGAGAAAGTCCATACCGATTTGGTCGAATGGTACTAGCAATGGAGGAATAGGCTGCAGAAAACCCGCTGGCTTTAATGGCAGTGTCTTCCTTCACTGGCGCTTGCGGCAACCTCTCACATATCGATTAACTGTGGCAGCAAGTTGGGTCCAGTAGTAGGCCTGACGCACCTTGGTAAAAGTGCATCGAAAGCCCAAGTGTCCAGAGGTGGATTCGTCATGGCAAGCATGAAAAAATTTGTAGAGGATATCTGCAGCGATGACCAGAAGATAGGCTCGATCACTGTTGCCGGCGCTTTTCTTGTAGAGGAGGCCGGCACGCGAATAGAAGGATGAGAAGTTCTTAGCAAACAGTCGAGATATGTAGAATCAAAATCCTCCAGATGATCGATCACAGTTTTGAGGTCTTCAGCAGCCCGCTGCCGAGCCTTTTATTCAGAGGAACTGATAATGCCAAGGAAATGGGCGTCTTCGTCAATACTGTCATGGGCCAACTCCACGGGTTATCGAGACAATGTGTCAGCATCTTCATGTTTACATGCAGATTTGTAAACGATAGAATAATCAAATTTCTGCATATGAAGACTCCACCGTGCAAGATGTCCTGATGAGTATCTGAGTCTAGCCGGCCAACACAAAGCATGATGGTCGGTAACAACTTTAAACTTACGGCCGTAGAGATAAGGTCGAAATTTCATTGTGGCCCAAACGACGGCGAGACACTCCTTTTCAGAAGTTGAATAGTTTGATTCTGCCCGAGAAAGGGTGCGGCTGGCATAAGCAATCACTTTTTCCTCGCCTTGCTGGTGCTGGACCAGAACAGCACCCAGACCGACGTTGCTGGCGTCGGTGTGAATTTCTGTGGCAGCGTCCTCATCGAAGTGTGCAAGAACGGGAGGGTTGTGCAGCCGTTGGCATAGCTCTGTGAATTCCTCCTGCTGCTCGGAAGACAAGACAGACGGGACGTCATCACGTGTCAGGCGCGTCAAGGGTTCTGCACTCTTAGCAAAATCAGCAATGAAACGGCAATAGTACGCGCACAGGCCCAGGAAGCCTCGGACTGCTTTCTTCGTAGTAGAACTGGGAACGTTGGCTACAGCAGGTGTTTTGTCAGGATCGGGCCGGACACCGTCAGCGTATACCACATGACCGAGAAATATCAGCTGCTGATATCCTACGTGGCATTTTTCCGGTTTAAATGTCAAATCGGCCAAGCGAAGAGCGTTTAAGTTCGCAGTCGTTTAAGATGTTGGTCAAACGTTTCTGAAAATACGATGACGTCGTCCAAATAAACCAAACAGGTTTGCCATTTAAGACCAGCAAGTATGATGTCCATCATTCGCTGAAACGTCGCTGGCGCTGAACACAGACCGAAAGGCAATACTTTACATTCATATAGGCCATCAGCTGTAACAAAGGCAGTCTTTTCCCGATCGCGCTCATCAACATTTATCTGCCAATAACCTCTTTTTAAATCGATGGAAGAAAAGAACTTTGCGTTGCGAAGTCGGTCGAGAGAATCTTCGATACGCGGCAATGGATATACATCTCTTTTGTGGTGTCATTCAGTTTCCTGTAATCAAAAAAAATCGCAGCGTACCATTTGTTTTCTTAATCAACACGACTAGGGAAGACCAAGGACTTTTAGACAGCTGGATAACATATCATTACAGGTCCACTGAAATGGGTCTCCAAGATGGGTAAAAACAGCATACCAATGATAGATATTGAACCACCCATCATTCTCCCGCAAAAATGTTCAATCTAGCATCAGTAACACCAAATATCGGCATGTAAAAATGACCCTTCCAATTTTTCCTCTAAACTCGAAAGACGAAGGGAACCATAAAAAAAAATTAAGAATAGAAGTAAGTTCAAACCTCGGCCCAGAAATACGTCACTTCGACGAACTTTCGGTTGCCGCGCGCTCGCTCGCTGGCGTACTCGCGTCAACCCGTCCTCGCTCGCACACGAGTGAGGAGTTCGCCAGTTCGCGCAGCGACGGTTAGTGTAACCGCGAACCCGTGGTTAGCCCATGTTACACGGCGGACCAAACTATGGTTACACCACTAACCGCGGTTATCGCAAACCGAGCTTGGGGACCTCAGCTTGCGCCGTTAACCTACGTTATGGCGCCGTCTGTTGACGGAGGCTACTCGTCGGCGCCCGAGTGCGCGAAGCGTACGAGCGGGTCTGCTTCACAAAGGTATTCATTTGCCTACTGTATCACGTTTAAAGATCGATGTATAGAATATGGTGCCGGCCGACGTCTTCGATTAAGGCCGACAGCGCAGCGACTGCGTACTGAATCGTTGTCTTGCCTGCAGTATCATTTGAACGGCTCGTTGCTCAGCAGAACGTCAAAAATGTGCGGCCTTAGCTATGAAAGTACACGAGTTTGCGACGCTTGCAGCACGGGATGCCGCGAGGAGGCTGAGGTACGTCACACAATTACCGCAGGGGCGGGGCGCGGGAGCGCGGCGAACGATGGCGCCGTGAGTGACCGTCCTTAGTCGTTGCTAGGCCTCAATTGTTTCGCTTCGAAGCCGCGGCGGTCGGCGCTTTAGAACTGATCAGCGCTGTCGTAAATCATCTACTTATGAAACTGCCTTATTGTGAATCCTACCCTGCCTTAGTAAAATAGTTATGGGATTAACTCTGCCGACGCATTAATCGCAGAGCTAGTACGAGCAGATGGGATGAGCCGAAATGCACCAGCGGCAGCTGGCTTGAGCAGAAATTTGCTTGTAAGACGGCCATCGCTCTTGCCAGCAATTTGCCGCTGGCCAGCGATCCTCACGAGCATTCATACTTGATATTCAGCTCAGTATTCCAGACGCCAACAAATTTTAGCACGCTTTATTTCGGACATCGGCGCTAACGATCCGCCGTGTCGTTCGCGTACGGTATGCGGGAGGAGGGGCCACAGCGGCGGTTTTAAGGCGGTCGAGGAGGTGCGGTAATCGTGCGGTGCTTGACCATGCTGTTGACGCCTCGTCGGACGACTCTCCGGTACTCCTGAAACCACGTTATATAAATAAGATATTTGTAAATGCAGCTTCGTTCCGTCGATCACTGCGTCGCTTCGGTTGTTGCACTTGATGGGCAATGGCCGTCTAACCTATAAGGGCGGCGAGCTGTGTAACAAAAGCCCGCACATAGTTCGAGCAGCGCACGAGCAGACAACTTTCGCAGCTACCGAATTGTATCCGTGACGTCGTGGCTGCAGTGGCCGCAGCGAATGGCAGCTTCTAGCAAGCTTCAGCTTCTCACCCGTGATGTCACGGTTTAAGGAAATAATTTCATGCGACACCGCCAAGCGACGACCTCTCTGCTGCGCATTTCAAAAAACGCTGTTTTTAAAAATTAATAATAAATCGCTGGATTTGTTCCAAGGAGTTATACTTTGGGTTAACGCTAAAAAGGATTTGTGCTACACACTGAACACATTTATCAGGGGCTTCTTGGTGGCCGTTTCAGTGGACCTTTAAGCATTTCCTGGACTTGTGTCCTAATTGCCTTACGTTCTTTGTCTAGATTACCTATTGCTGCTGTCGAATAGGTCGGGCATCGTCAGACGTTAAGATGCGATGCTTGGTGATAGAATTTTTCCGCGCTTTCGATGATGAGGCAAAAGCACTAGGTGTACTCCAGGAGTAAGGCACGCAGGCCGCGTTGTTGACTGGCCGAAAGTTCACTGCTAACATCGATGTGGTCTAGAACACCAGGAGTATCAGTAATGTCAGACGCAAAGCGTTCAGAAACCTCATTGAACATTTCGGCGAACGCCATGCCAGTAGAGCGATAGAGGTGGCGAGATTCACTCGTGGAGTTCTTGACAAGAAGCTCAGATTGATCGTTGCTGATAATAATTATAAGCTTGAAGCTGCACAGATACGATGAGCAAATAAAAGCGAACGGTTGCCTTCAGTAATTACCGGCCCGTCACGTAGCCCGTCGCTCACAACAAACAAAAACGCTGGAGCGGGGAGGCACTGAAACACACTCGGCGGAAAATCGTAGGGCGCATGAACATTGGCCGTCGGTGGGGCTGGCAGCCAATGTCTCCGTTGAGAATGAGACCATTTGCTTTTGGAGATCGATGATGGCGCCATACTCGCGCAGGAAATCCATATCAAAAATGAAATCAGGAGAACATTTCCGGAAAAGAAAGCAGCTGAAAACAAACGTTGACGTACGACTCTGGCTTCTAGCCGCGCACTGTCTAATAGGAGTAATTACATGCCCCCAGCCCTGCGTATTTGCGTGCTACACCATGGTGCCATAACCTTCCTAAGATGCGCAGCCGCTAAAAATCGAAAAGTCGGCTCTGGTATCCACTAAAGCGCCGACATAATGACCATCGATGCACACAGGGATGTCCAGTGATAGTCGGTATCGTAAACCAGATGCTGTCGTTTCTGCTCCAAAATACATATCTGTTCTCACTGGGGGGACTTCTTTTTGCTGAAATGTAGCGGCCCCGCCTCCGGAGGTAGCTCTACTCAGTTTTCCCGGCGGGTGCTTTGTGAGCGACCAGGCGGTGCTCGCGGTAAGTCACCTGTTGTTGAAGGTGATGGCCGACATGGGGACGGATACGTCGATTGTCGGCGTTTCATCGGGAGGCGCTCTTGCGCGAGGTTGTCTGAAATGTCACGAGATCGTTGAGGGAACGTGCGTCTAGCTGCGTTGGCATAAAAACCCTCCAGACGGAGTTCTCGATAAGGGCACCACCAAAAAATGTGACCAGGCTCCCCAGAGTGGCAGCAAAAGCCCCGGCTCTCAGATGCCAGCCAAACATCTGTTCGTCGTTTGTGTGACCGCTGTGGCTGCACATACCGCGTTGGTTGCTGTACAGTAATGTATTGCGTTGGTTGCTGGACCGCCATGCACTGGGTTTGTGGTAATGCAGACAACGGAGCTTGGACTGGAGCTGGGCGTCGGAGAATGTCGGCGTAATTCTTGCGAGGATAATCAGGAACAAGGGAACTTTTAGCTTCAGCAAGATGCAGAGGTGGCGGTGTGACTGGCTGAATCTCTTCGCGAATGATATTGGCGAGAGAATCACCTCTGCGTTGGACCTTGCCACAAACCTTTCTGCAATTCCTCGCGTAGATTTGCACAAATAATATTTCGGAGGTGGTCGGTATTGCTTACAACAGCTGTGCAAGTCTCGGAAGCAGTAGCAGTGAGGATTGGGCTGTCGTAAAAAGCCGAGCGCTGGTGTAGCATCTGTTTCATTGTGACCCCCTATGTTAAAAATGAGGTAACTGTAGTTGGTGGGCTACGCACAAAACCAGCAAAAAACTGTTTTTAACCCCACACATCAGGTGGCACAGCTTTCTGTCTTCAGACATGTTGAGATCCGCACGGTGAAATGGTTTCGTCATATGCTCATCATACATCATGAAGGAATCATTTGGCATCTGTATCCGAGATTGTAGAGCACATTCTGCTCATTCGCGCCTATCCAGGCTGATATACGCCTCTATGATAAGACGGCGGAACTCAGGCCACGATGTTATTGTGCTTTCTCGATTCTCATACCATGCCAAAGCATGGTCTTATAACCAGAAAATTGTCGTTCCACTAATAAAAGATGCGACTAGTTCGAACTGAGTTAGCCAGTCCTCAACGTGCTCATGCGCAGTGCCATGGAACGATTTCGGCACTCGGGGGTTTTGAAGAATTTAATCAGGAGTACCTTGCATGACAGACGTAGCGCTTTGCGCAGCTTGTCGGAGACTAGTTGTTGAAGTGGCCTCTAAGGGCCTGTGTTTGGGAGGAAGGCCCAGATTTCTCCGGCTGTGGCAATGTACTGGCGTGTACACAGACAAACTTTCGGGGTCGTTGGTTCGCGAAGGGGTGTGCGACATTGAGAGTCCAATTACCCAGCTAGCTCCTCGAAAAGTGTCACGAAGACAGGGGTTTGCGGGAAACGGTAACAAGGCCGAAACACACAGTCAAGAAAGGGGTTTACGGGAAACGGTAACAGGGCAGAGACACACAGTGAAGAGTCAAAAGTCCTAGCTAGAAGAAGCGCACGAGAGTCTTCAACTTCGTCTCTAAGGCGCTACCTCAAATCCGCAGGTAGCAATATATATGCTCAGCAAGCAGTAAATTCTTAAAATGCATGAAAGTTTTAAAGAAGCAATTAACAAAATACGCAATAGAGACCACGACCTCATTAACATATTTGTCCATGTTTTCATTCCCCTTGATTAGAAGTTTTCAAAAATAAATTACAGCACTGCAGAATCTATATTGGAGTAATGCGAAAGCATGGATGCTACTGTTGGTTGCTTCTGGTCGCTTCTAGTAGTTTAATTCACTTCTTGTTTGCATATTTAAATGGGCCTTATACGCCTTAAACGCATCATCCGACATACCGTAAGGCTGCGCGCCGACTACTTCGAGGAGCCGAACCACAGCCCCATTTATCCTCTAGCATGACGGATGGGATTGATGGAATATAGGAGCGTCCCCTTTGAAACGGGGTGGTAGCAGCAGCTATCATGCTCATTTGTCTCCCTATATCTTAATTATTGATTTCAATTGGCTACCTAAACCATCATTCTATTTATTAATTTTTTGATCATACATTACTAACATGATTTCACTTTTCTGCTTTTAAGCCACCAATCTTCCAGTCGTTTTTTCTAGTTTCCATCGCCGGTTTATTCACCCGGCCACTGGTATCTCTAAACCCCAGAGCTTCCTGAACAGTTACTGCGCCTGCATCAACTTCCGGATGGATACCATTACATAATATGGTCAATTATTTCACTGGAGTTACCACATACAGCACATGCGTCATCTCCATTGTTAAATTTCTTTTTGTAGCTGCATGTTCTAAGGCACCCTGATCTAGCTTCAAAAAGTAGGGCACTGCCTCTTCAGTTATCAAAGAAAGCTTCCTTTCTGATCTTCATTTTCCACTTTAGATATAATTCCACACCGTTTCTTCGCCATCGAATTTATCCAATTTTTACCTTCTGTTTTTCACCTGTTGCTTAATGCTCTTTATTGCTCCGTCCTTGTGACTAGCACACTTACTAGTTAGTTTCATAGTTCTTTTCCTCCATTGTGAGTCAACGCTTTTTAAGTACAGGTATTTAAATACTTTAGCTGCCCATCTTTACCTGTTCAATTTCCTGAGGCGTTCCTCATACAATATTTTACTCTCAGCTTCCCGTAGTTCGAGAGATGTCCAGCCCATATCTCCCTCTACCGCCTCATTTGTGGTTTTGCCTTGAGCACCTAGTGCTAATCGTCCAACGACTCTCTGATTAATTTCTAATGCCGACTGTACCTCTGATTTTAAGCACAAACCCGCATTTCTGAAAGTAAGTCCGGGCACCATAATTCCTTTCCAAATACCCCTCAAAACCTCATACCTGTTGTATCCCCACAATGCCCTATGCTCCATTATCCCGGCATTCCTTCGCCCTTTGGCCTTAAGTGATTGCTCATGCTTTCGAACGTATGCCAATCCTTCGTTTACCCATAATCCCAGATATTTATATTCTGCTATTCTGGGTATTTCATGGCCTAGTATTTTAAGACCCTGATCAGTTGAGCTGTTGAAAATCATCGGACCCGACTTAACTGCGCTTAACGTTACAAACAGCGGGCGCCCTCTCTCGGCTGCGACAAAGCGCTGTGTATGGACTCGCCGCCACCATTCGATGGCGCGAGGTGGGGCCCCGTCTCTCGGTCTGGCGTGACGTCGGACGGTCACGTGAAAGGTCATGTGTGGAGGCGCCACGACACTCCAAAGGCTCGAAGTGTTAGCAGTATTGCTTTCGCATTAAAAGGTGGGCGGGCTAACTTAGTTTTATTACAAAGGTATTTATCTGCAGTAAGGTTGCAAACATATCTCTATAGGTGCATGCAACCTGATGTTACAAATGGCATCAGTGACTCAAGCAGTGACTGCGATGAGTACAGGTGCCAAAGACCTCCAACAAAACTGGAGAAGCATTGACCGTCGCCTCGTCACATCATCTCCAGCGTGCATTGGGTCGGATGGCATTACTCAAGGGCCTCAAATTGGGCTAGGCTTCCGGCCAATATTGCCACAAATCTTCGCAAAGTTTATTTATTGCTGCTGAAAACAGAAAGGTTACTGTGTTATGACCGCATACGCCCGACAGAAAGCTCGTGTCATTTTTTTGTTTAATTAACCACAGTTTACCTAGACTGGGCTTTACATTTTTCTTTTCGCACAAGATATTGCCTGAGGGTTCCAACCACACGCGTCTGTTTCCACACAGTTCTTAGTTGCACTAGTCATATTTTATGTCTTTTTCTAGGCGCTCCTGCGCCGAATTTAAATTGAGTACTGACGAGTAAAATAGGTATTCCTAGCTACCGAGGTACCGGGGTAGAACACGAACGTTCACTTGGTAAAGTATCGGACTCCTGCCAGTATCTACATGCCCACTACGGCTCTTGCAAAGATGACAATGGTAAGCACTGAGAGCCACGTATTGAGGACATCAAACTTATGTGCAGAAGTATAGATTAGCACGCAAATTGTCAGACGCGCTTTTTATCAAGGCAAGGGGTGACACGTGCAGCAGCACCACATCACTCTCCCTGCGAGGCACTGAATATAGATTATTAAATAGCCTATAGAATGAATCTGCTCTTAATCTGCGAGAAATTTCCTATGCGTAGGCGCTCTCGTTCACTCACTGGTATACAAATGTGGGGTGCGTCTGTTACAATAAAATTAGATGAAGTCAGCGCCCGTGCTGTATTTTCATCTAATGTCCATGTCTTTTATGTAGCCATGAATATATTTGTACGAAACCATTGCAATCCAGCCGGGAAGACCGAAAAACGCCATTCCTGTAGCTGTGCTTTCATATTCATGACGTATTAGCAAAGCCAACTAATATCAATATAGTGCGCGCCAGCTAATCGATGGCAAAATGAAACGTGAACTAAAGCATATATTGTCAGGCGTCCGCGTGTGCTGATCACATGAACACGCGCCTACACCCCTTCACGATACGGATAAATAACTTCGACAGAGCAGAGCAGAGTAAACCGTTGTACCAAGCTGCCAGAGCGAATGCCGCTCATCTGGCCGTTCTTCACTTTCTGGGACGCAACCGCAAAATCTGATACCGACAATTCTGTACCCACTCGTCACTGTGAAAACAGTGATGTTTGACAATGTGGTATCACTACCACGTTTACAGATCGCCTGAAACCTGAGACTACATCCCTAATCGAGATGGTTATATATAAGCTTATATAGTGTTACGTACACAGTACGTAACACTATATAACGCTATAACACTATAACACTACATATAACGCTATAACACTATATATAACACTATAAAACTATATAGCGTTAAGTACACAGTACGTAACGGGTGTGTTTATTCGTAATCTAAGCGCGGCGAGTCCGCAAGGCACGCCAGCGCAGACCAGCTTATGTTTCTTATTCTCACCAGCCTCTTCTTTCTCCCCTGACGTCCCGAAGCATGTGACACTTCCTCCTTGCAGACGAAGCCCCCAGGGCAAGCAGCTTAAGTAAGATGCCGAGGATGGAACCTTGTAGCCGAGCCAATCGCACCCCCGGAGTCTTTCGTGAGCTTCGGCCACTTTCGGTGCGACGAGGAATCACATAGTTCACATCACTCAGGCGCTTCACAACGACAAAAGGGTCGTTTAGTGAAACCGCAGCTTCTGGGCTAAGTCCCATTTGCGCAGCGGCGTCCACAGCAACACAAAATCTACGGGCACATAATGAAAATGTGGGCGTTGGTTGTCATAAGGCTCCTTAGAACGTTTCTGTAAGTCTAGAATGCGTAGGCGAGCGATGCGGCGAGTTTCTTCGGCTCAACATAAAGCGGCAGAGATAGCAGGCTCGTTGTGGAGGGAGAAAGGAAAAATGGTATCAAGACAGCTGCCGGGAACTCGAGCATAAAGGAGGCAAAACGCGCTGTAGCCCGTCGTCTCATGCTGTGCAGTGTTATATGCCTATGTAATGAAAGGGAAGATATCATCCCAGTTCTTACGGCAGAAACCACATACATCCCTACATAGTGGTCAGATTGGGGTTGGTGCATTCAACAAGTCCATTCAATTGCAAGTGATAAAGCACTGAATGACAATAATCGCAGGCGCACAGACGAAGAAGTTCTTCAAAAAATTAAGCCGCAAATTGGCACCCACGGTAACTGATCAGTTTTTGAGGTGGGCCATTTCGCAGGACAAGAAATTGCAGAAGAAATAGGGATAACTCATAAGAGGTGGCTGATGGCATTGCGGCTGTTTCTGAATATTGAGTGAGGTGGTTAGCACATACCACTATGCACCGGTTATCGTTTTAAGATCGCGGAAAAGGACCCAAGCGGTCGATGCCTACCTGCTTAGAGAGTGCGGTGGCAGGCGCAATAGGGGGCAGCGGTTCTAGTGGACGGGAAGTATGAAGCTTGTACCGCTGGCACTTGACACAACTGGCTACATAGCGCTGAATGATTTGACGCATTTTCGGCCAGTAAAAGTGTACCTGTGTGCGATGAACGGTCCGGGCGACACCCAAGTGGCCCGACGTAGCATCGTCGCTCATAATTTTAGGAACTGGAATGCTGAGATTTTCCGGCACGACGAGAAGAAAGCGTGCACCACCGGAGTGGAAATTCTTCTTGTAAAACAGGCCAGAACGAATGCAGAAACGCGCATCTCGAAGCATGAGCTGCAGCGAAGAGAGATGCCAAAGTCTGATCATTGCGTTGTTCTGTCTGGAACAGTTGAGGATCGGAAAACGTTGCTGAGATAGGCGTCAAGTAGTCGTCAAAAATGTCGCCATCACTACCAATTGACGAAAGCGGAAATCGTTACAGTCAGCGTCAGCATGTTGACGGCAGCTTTTGTATGTCACAGTGAAGCTAAACTCTTGCAACCGCAATGCCCATCGAGCAAGATGGCCGTAAGGGTCAAGGAGATTCACGAGCCAGCAGAACGAATGGTGGTCGGTGACGAGAATAAACACATTGCCATATAGGTAGGAACAAAAACGCGGCACGGCAAAAGCCACTGCGAAGCAAACTTGTTCAGTAACGGTGTAGTTACGCTTCGCCTTGCTCTACAAAAGACTACCATAGGCTATCACGTGCTGGTCAGTGCCATTGAGCTGGATGAGGGCAGCGCCAACGCCCATGCCGCTAGCGTCGGTGTTAACTTCGATGGGAGCAGAAGGGCAGAAGTGACGTGAGGTAGGTCCCGATGTCAGAAGGAATTTGAGATGGAGGAAGGTAGAATTACAGTGAGCAGTCGAACTGAACAGTGCATCTTTGTGCAACTGGCACCTGAGCGCGTAGGCGATGTCAGGGAATCTGGGCACAAAACGCTGAAAATAGTAACACAGTCCTAAAAAGCTGCTAAGATCCTTCACGGTTTTCGGTGCTGCAAGGCTGGTTGCAGCCTCAATCTTCTGAGGATCCGGCCAACACCATCCTTATCGACCAAGTGACCAAGAACAATTGTTTGACGTTCGCCAAAGTAGCACTTCTTACAGTTGAGAACGAGGCCTGCTTTCTCAATGCAGTAAAGAACGATGGCTAGGCGGATAGTGTGTTCCTGAAAGACCTTGCCGAATTTCATAGCGTCGTCAAAATAGCACAAACAAATTTTCCACTTGATTCCGCGCAGAATGGTGTCCATGAATCATTCAAACGTGGCAGGCGCATTGCACAATCCAAAGGGAATTATGTTGAACACATAAAAACCATCGGGTTTCACAAATTACATCCTTTCTTTGTCGCTCGGGTTCATCGGTATCTGCAAGTACCCCGATCTCAAGTCTACCGAGGAGAATTATGACGCCGAATGAAGACAGTCGATTGCATCGTCAATACGTGGAAGCGGATACTCATCTTTTTTGGTAGCGGCCTTAGGACGATGATAGTTCACACAAAACTCCATTTGTTGTCCTTCTTTTCAATGAGAATAAATGGAGCCGCCCAACGACTTGAAAATTCCTGAATAACGTCTCGAGGAGCATGCCATGAACTTGTTCGTCAATAAGCTGATTTTCGCTCAGCGACACGTGGCAGGACTTCTGTTTGATGGGGCGAGAGGTTCTACCATCAAGCGAATGATGAATGCGAGAATTTGCAATTGGCGGCGAATGATCTCTGGCAAAGCCGAAAACCGACACATGCTTGAAAAGCAAGTTAGTCAAAATTCGGCTCCCCTGTGTTCCCAAGGATGTGTTCATCATTGCCTGTATTTGAGACTCTACAAAAGGGAGTGTTTTCTCTTTGAGAGTACAGTCACTTAGTGCCGCCACGAATTTGGCACGCCTACCTCGATATCAGCGAACTTCATGCCACGAGGTAATAATGCTGGCTCGTCTGAATAGTGCGCAGTCCACAGCAAGGTGTGACCTCTTGTCACTGATTTTATGCAAAGAGGCATCAAAACACTCTTCTTTGCACAGGTAAGTGTTGTAGGTTCCACTACGGCGTCGACTTTTTCGCACAAATTTGTAGATGAAATAACTTGCATGAATTCTCCGGACATCGCAGGTACAACTGTGTCTTCGGACACAAAAAAAAAAACGCTCCTAAATTGGGCTACGAGGTTTCTGCAAGAGCTGACATCAACGTAGTTTTAGCGATATCTGTCCACTCCGGCTGTCTAACGTTGCACAACACTGTTGCAAAAAGTCTATACCTAAAACTACTTCATGTGTGGGACGAGGCAACTCCGTGAATTAGGTTCTAAATGCTTGGCCGCCAATGACAACGTTCGCACAGTAGACACCCAAAGGCACCAATGATTCACTGCCAGTACCACGCAGTACCACTGATTGATTCATGCTAAACATACCTTTATATCCTACACTATCCTTGAATGCTAACCTCCTATTAGAGACTGTTGCTCCAGTATCAATTAGTGTCATGGTGTGAATGACGCCAATGAATGCTTCGAGTTTGCTCTTCAACGTAAATACAGGCATAGGAATTGTAAACGTTGAATTTCTGGTGACTTCCATCCCATCGGCCGCGCCTTCTAGTTTCACGAAGGGCAAGATCGGCGTCGAGGAGACGGTGAACTTCACTTTCTTGGGGTTCTCGGCGTCAGGCTGTGGTTGAAAGCAAACGATCCAGTTCGCATCTGTGCCTGATGGTATGTATTCAAAATTGGTGTCGGATAAAACACAGTGTCGAGACGACCAGAGACTTTGGGCAGCGGGTGATGTTATTGGGGCAGCAAGCCCCTACTGACGGCACTACCGGTAGATGTGCCCGGTCATGCCACAGCTATAACACACAGCTTGCCGGCACATCCGATCAGAGTCAAAGAGAGTGCAAACTCGCTCTGAATGGCGGTTGTAGTGGGGCCGGCGTTGCTGACGAACCTCTTCGCTTGTGTAGGTGGTTATTTGCCCCTTATCCGTGGCTGAGAATATATTAAATATTCATACTGTTTGCTCTCGCCAAAGCATGGCGTGTTTAAAGCTGGAGTTCAGAAAGTGGACGGGGTCGCGGGTACTCCCCGCAGCGCGCAACCGTCATGCTGGTGTCCATCCCGGAATGCAGAATCTTATTCACGCAGCCATTCTTCCCGCACGATCCGGCGTATCACATTAACCAAGGACTCCGAAGCCCTGACATCAACGCTCGCGACTGGTGTGATGTTGGCCAGTCACCCATATATAAGTGTGATGCCGCGCAGCTTCATGTTTCGAAAGTGCGGCAGTGTCTGATGACGTCAGCTGTAGAGTTCAAATTGTTTGTACTGATAAAAAACATATAGTCATCTTCAGCGGTTCCTTTGACCAAATGCCCCACTTTATCTTCCTCGGACATTCGAACGTTTACAAACTTACACAATTTCACAATGTCCTCGATATATGTAGTGCAAGTCTCGCCAGGTACCTGGCCTCGCTGCAGCCAGGCTTGCTTCGAGTGTTTCGCTTTCGCGGATCCCTCGCAAAAGCACTTCTGCGAAACAATCTCAGCTGGTAAATGTGTCTTCATGAATATCAAACCAAAATAGTTCAGTGCCTTCCAAGCAGAACACTACGTTCGCTAGTTCCCGGTCGCATCCCAAAGATTATACTTGCTCACCCGTTCGTAGTTGATTAGCCAGTCGTCGACGTCCTCGTCAGATGTTTCACCTAAAGTGCGTGACACGCAATAATGCTGCCAGTTGCTCACCGCAGGTGTTGCTCGACCAGCGTCACCATGTTGAGCCATGTTAGATGGTAGGGGTGGTAAATCAGTGAGTCGGCGCCTTTTTCGACGATAACGGGGATCCGTGTTGATCTACCCTGCAAGATCCACGTGCCTCGGGGCATCAGGGGAAGGAAGAAGACGGCGATAATAACGACCAACTGTCTAAAGCCGGTCTTTAATTTTTATGTGTCTTTTTTTATTCTTGCAAAGTTTAGTCCTATTTTATTTGTGCCTTCAATGTGTGACGTCCTGCAGTTCCTGGCTACCGACAGAAGCGCGTCAGCCGACCTCTTAGGCGCCCTGCGCCGTACCCACTTCGACGCAGAACATCAGCACCAACTGATCTCCATGCTGTCCTGACGCCAGCAGTACCAACGGTGAGTCAAGCGGCTCCTGTAGTCGCGGCTACTGATGAAAGGCCTACGAACAAAAGACTGCGCGAAGAACAAGCCAGTGCAATGTCTTTTGGCGACTAATATAGGTGATTTGGACAGTCTTCCTTCACGTTCGTGTCCTACAAGAAATAGAGAGCTGCTGGTGTTCCAGTAACCTTCCGACCTACCGAACAATAAAATAATTTTGCCATCTTATATATTCCTGGAATCCAAGCTTTTGCTAACGAAGTATTGAGAACATCTCAGAGGCCTCGTAAAATACTGGAACAAAAGTTTACTCATACCACATTGTTACACCATCTTGTGCTGGAGCTTCAGGACGCAACACTGCCAGCATTGATAGCAGCTCTGACGTATGACCCTATGTATAATCCGAAAAAGAGGAAACGCGGCATCGGACCTTTGCTTAGATCTCTTTTTACATTTAAACAGTTCAATAGCATTGGTACTAGTGACGAATGCGCTGTAGTGCTCTGTGAAATTGCGAATTTCTGCTAACCAGCGTGGAAGTCTCTAACATTTTTGAGAGACCTAATTTGTTGGTGTTCCGCTTTCAAGTTCTAGATTTCAGCTCATTGCCTCGGGGACTCTGCAAATGTCCTCTCCTTACTTTAGCGCTGGATATTACGCGAATAACAACCGGCTGAAAAAAAAGCACAGCAACGCAGTGCTTAATTTCTGCCAGTCTGTCTTCTTCACTAAACCCCAAGTCACGATGCAGTTTCTGGATGCCGGATGCGGCATCAGTGACTTCACGCGCGACTGCCTGCTTCACCGATGCTCCTCATGCCGAAGGATAGTCGCTATTGTCTTCTCCTCAGAAATGATACAGTTTGCGAAAAGGGATTTTCGCCACGAGAAACTCGAATATAATGTACTGGATATTAGCGGTGATGCCAATAGCCTTCGAAATCGTTTTGGTGGGTCACCGAATTTACTCATTTTGGTTCTTTAAGTTCGCCCAGGATCAAGCTGCTGCGTTCAGAAAAATTGCCAGCCTACTCGCTCTAGGCGGAGAATGCCTTCTGGTGTTTCCGGCCAAGCAGCAGCCGGCGGAAAATTTCAAATCTCCTGGCTAGCATTGACCGATGGGCAAAGCATGAGGAGACGCTACTAGCGGTCATCTCGAAGACACATTACATGACAGAAAAGGAAGAGCAGACCTGTTACACGTGATCGCTGCTTCATGAAGCCGGCCTCATACCCAAAATCTTCGCATTTACTAAGTTGGCGACATTCGATTATTCAATGAAGAAGAAATAATCGCAGCGCACATGAGCCTTCTTCCAATAATTCAACTGATGTTGGACAATGAGAGAGCTCAGCTTCTGGATGTCGCCAAGGCGCTGGTCCGCAGCAGTCACAGCCCCGAAAGTTACCCATTCATCTTTGGAATTTTCATTATCATGGCCTCTAAGCGGAAGGACCAGCTGTGCTCCTCCGTCCAGCACCTCCACTATAACTGCTACGTACACACACAGTACGTAACGGGGCTGTTTATTCGTAATCTAAGCGCTGCGAGTCCTGAAGGCACACCAGTACACCAGCGTCAGTTTCGTCTTCTCTCCTGCCTCTTATTCCGTCCCCTGACGCCCCGAAGCACGTGACAATATAATTTGTTTTTCTATGAGCAAGTGGAAGGAGGCGCATGGAAAAGCTGTGCATATGCGTCTTAAGAAATCCATGGCCATATGATGCGTAAACAGCATCAGGGTGGGACGAAAAATGTGGATTCTTTAAAGCAAGCAACATAAAAGATTTCCTGGCACGTATCAGACAATACATTTGGGATAAATAACAGACTCAAAGAAGCATAGTTCTTGAACATCTGTAGAACACAATGCATTTATAAATCACGAGTGTATTATCACGTGTTGGGGACGATGCCGAAGACAGCAAACGAACCGACTTTTATTGCACTAACATAAACTCTTTGTTGGGGCTGACTTGCAGCCGCAAATAAACAAGCGAATTGGCGGCGGCGATAGCAGCAAGCGTGCTCGGCAGCCGTCGATTTAAGAATGCCCGTCGCATTCGTCAGTGCTCAATTTAAAGTGTGCGAAAAACCATCTAAATAACCAGCCAAAGGAACCTAGAAAAATCTCGAACGATACGAGAACAGTTGTTCTTCACTGCGATAAATCGGGAAAACTCTCGGCGCATCTCGCGCCACAAAGAAAATAGTAAAGCCGCGCCTCGTGACAACTAGCACGACCAAGTTCGTTCCATGCTCTACAGTCACAGTGACAAGGCCGCGAGCTGGCGGCTGCTGAAATCAGCCATAAATAAAGCATTGAATGTTACGCGGCAATATTCAACAGAAAACTTATGTTGTGCCTCTGTTTGGCGCCTAAATAGGATTAACTACATTGCCCCACAACGAATATTATCAGAAACCTAAGCGAGAAGGAACGTTTATCTAGAAAAACTGATAGAAAAATAACGAGCAAAATGTTTGTAATCAGCTGAGAATACATACTGACTGCACTAGTGCTTTATTTTCCAACATCCAATAATAACGATGGAAGATTCTCATAGCGCTTGTTGAGCATAGGTTGTCTGTAAATTTGGAATACACCACCAATGCAGAATTCGGGTGACGCACGTGGAATTAGTGGTGGACAATGCTGTAATCTCCATAAAGGTGATAATCGTTCGTCTTGCGTCGTTAAAAACATAATAAGGTAAGCTGGCAAAACGTTTACTCATTTAAACATTTATTACTTTTATAAAATTATTGAAGTAAAATTGCGCGATGTTAATTTCATGTTTTTAAAATGTACAATGGTCCGAAATAATTTAACTGTAGCTTTTTGGCCTTAAGTCATTTTGTGTTTCGAAAAACAAAGAGAGCATTATAGGTCTCCAGGTTCATTCTTTTCCGGAGAGCAAAGCGGTTGTAATATAAAATTACGGTTACGCAACTGAAGTTACTGGTGAGTCTGTTGATTGAATCGTTCGTTTGTAATGCTGATTTAAAATATACACCTGCTACTTGAAAGCATTCTTCAACATGAAAAATAGCAGGCCTGAATATGTATTCCCTTGCAACGAAATTCGCTTCCCTTTATTCTAAAAACCACTACTCTGTTTTGTTAGGGGAAGTTGTTATTAATGGCAAGACACCCGCGAGTCTAATGGACGTAAAAGAAGTTTGGTTTAGGGATTGTGTAGGTGATGATGAGAATGTATTCGTGTTGTCGCGTACATGATGAACTTAGTATCTGAGAAAATATATAAAATATGGCTAAACTATACAATAAATAAAACGAACGTTTAAAATAATGTAATGTGGAATTCCTTAGAGTGCTTTTCCTGCGCGAAGTGAAACCATTGCCATCGACATGCGGAAATGTATTTGATATGTAGGCCTTGAACAAAGCCAAAACTAGCCCGAGTGTACCATAAAAGTTCAGTGAGGCCATTTCGTGGGCTAGTTGGTGGAGTTTGCTTATTTTAGAGGAGCCTGGAGCGCAATAAAGACAGCGACGTGTAAAAGACACACTCAGACCGCTAACTTAAACCGAATTTTGAGCACGGAAGCATGTACTTGTATACGAAAAAAGAAGGCTCCAAAAAAGAGACAAGTTGACTCTTATCGGCCTCTCCTCCCATGATCATTAAGGAACACAATTTTTATGATAATTTCAGACAAAATTCAGACTTACAGACATGCATTCATGATAATCAAGTGTGCCTCAATAATTTCACGTATACTGCGATCCCTGCTTCTTGCCTCATAAGTTGCAAGCAGCCCAACGATATTTACTAAAAGGCATCAAAGTGAAATTGGGGTGTGTACACAAGGGGTCATATACCGTATTCCTTTGACTTGGGGCCCAATATACGTGGAGTAAATCGGCAGATGTTTAAATGAGACTCGCAGCACAGACGTGCAATATGGCATGGCAAAGGTATGGCAACTTGTCAACACTGCTATGAATAACCTAGTTGAACCTGAAAGTCATTGTTTGGGGAGTGCAATGTTGAGGAAAGGAGAAGAGATCATTGTATATAGAAAATAATCGAAGCACGGCTGATTTTTAGGATGTATCTGTACATGTTGGGACTTCATCAGTGTACCTCTCAGAAAAAAAAATCACTTTATTCGATGGTCATCACACGAGCGTACGGTGAATGTCAACTATCTTCTCATTTTCGAGCGAGTTCTTCTTTATATTTGCTTCCAATGCTTAAATAAAATTCAGTGCTAAGTTAGCGCTGGGGCTTGTGTCTCTCTGACCTCTCTATTGTTTGCACCAAACAATTCTCCAAAATGACTGAGCCAAATATATTGAGCTTTCCTAATGAGTGATTGGAGTTGTATAACCGATTATGTGACTAAAATCAACAGATTACAGCAGTTGGACCATACACGCAAGTTTTTCGAAAAGCATGAGAGGACTTCTAAACCGAATTTCAAAGTGTTTGCGTTCAAATGATTTAGGGTCATATTTTGTGTTCTTGCAGCACCATCTCAGTACACATTATTTTATATACTCACATTTCGGCGTAGGTATGGCTTTGTAAAAGAAGGGTTTTAACATCGAACAGCCCAAGCGACTAAGTCGCCCTCCGGCTTCTCTTACTTGCAGGCTATATCTGTTGGCGGGAAACCAAACATAAACTTAATACAATATTTATGCGCATGCATCAGCTACCTGATCATTTTTCTATTTTGGAAAATGCTGCTCTGCAAGTCAGCATCGTGTGTACTGCATGCGTTGTGTCCAGGGGTTGGAAATTTAATGAACCAACTAAGAAGTGATTCAACATGTATGCGGTACATGCATATATTCAGCATATCTGGAAGCTTATTTGCCTCTCTATTGCGCAAAAATAGTCAACACCACAAGTGCGAATTACTGATAAAAGCCAACTGCATCACACCTGTAACTGGCACAACAAACCATGCAATTCTCAAGGCTCAACTGAGACCAAAACCGCCAAACGGATCTCCTGGCAAGCACAAAAAGATCATGAATGCTGTCGAGAGCTTGCGGTTCTAAACGTGCTATGTACACCAGCTATCCGCAGGATTAAGCACTGTCCTATGAACCCAGCCTTTGTCTCAATCAGATATGCTGCATTGTTTCATTAATGAGGCTCCCTTCTTGGCTGTATTCACCATGCTGCTTTCCTCACATCTAAGCGGCCGCTATCGATTTGGATGGCAAAATAGTGCTTCTCTAGAAGTTTCATACATTTATCTGTGCAACTGGTGTTGCCATGTATACTTCGCTCTTATAGAGTTTTCTTGTTCAGCAGGGATAAAAATCACATATTTGCTATCACATGATGCTAATCTATCAGTCTAGCTCACTTATTGATCCCCTCAGCTGTCCGTTTAACTCAACTCAAGGCCGCCAATAATGCCACTCGGGGCGCGATAATGCAGTCCTCCCCCAATCTCGCAATCATATCAGCCTCTATTAGCTCCCTTGTTAGAGCATCACGATTTTTGCTGATATCTATGCAAGCAGAGTACATAGGCTCAGACGTTTTGGTGTCATTTCCATCAAGTTTCAGTCCCTGCAATATTTGGTTATATGGCGAGTAGTAGCCACACGCACAACATTGCAATGTTCTTTTAGTATTTGATTAAGACAGCAGCCAGTTTTACCGATGTACATTGCTCGCAAGAGACGGGCAGGAATGTATTACACCTTGCTGGCATATAACAGTTATTCTCCTGCCTAATTGATCAACTGTGCAGCTCGCGGTTTTCTCTATTGACCTTCTTGTACTACATTTTAGGAAGGGTTTTAGGCGCTAACGTGAGCACACGCTTGGTGTTCAAATTTTATGAGGTTGTGGGACACCTGATGAAGATACGGCATAACAACAACCTCCCTTTTTCCTGCTTGCGGCTCAGAATTGCAAGTGTTCCGAGATTTTAGGCAGTTTTTCTGCTTTATAGTCACAGAAGTGAGAACTTCAGACTGGCAACCTACTTTCGTAAAATGATCCACTTGTTTTTCAAAGCTTTGTTCCATAAAAACAAATAGATCGTCTTATAAACGCGGGTTGTCCGTCTGAAGTTCACGTCTGTGGCTATAAAGCAGAAATAGAGGCTGATATGGTTGCAAGATTGCAGGAGGGGCTGCATTAGCTCACTCCTGTGGCATTATCCTCAAAAGAGATCAATTCCTCGAGTGTGAAATTTGACCCGTGTTGTTGGCGGTCGGTCTTTTCCGTGTATTATTTTTTTTGTTTTTTGTATACTTTGATTCCTTCTTATCAGCGGGTATCAAAACCTGCTGTCGTCTAATAAAGCTTAGTTGATATTCAGCGCTGTTCTGTCCTATCCTCTACTCGTTTATGTTGTCAAGTGCGCTGTTATGGATCTGCGAAACCAACTCGCCCAACAAATTGCATTGTCATAAGTTTAGAGCCCAGGGGTCTACTTCAAAGCCAGCCGGCCGCACCTACGCACGAGATGCCATTGCTAAATCCTCTAAAACGCGCCAAATAGCCCGTAGATGGCCCCTCTCAGACTTCCCAGAAGTCAGCCTACGATAGGCGCCATCGGCATGTGTCCTATGATCCTTTGTTCCTGGGTCTTCTATGAGCCCCTTCAGGCCGCGTTGGCCTTTCGGAGAAACTTTTGTCCCCCTACGGTGTCCCTCATCGTGTCATGCGCGAAGTCACCAATGTGACGTATGAACCTGCCCATCTTGTGTCCGCGCCCTCCTCATCTCGCCCTGTTAGTGACATCGTGTGTTTCCCGCCTTAAGCCATTAGAAATCATGGCTTTTTTGACATTTTAACGCCGGGACGGCGCTCACAATGCCATGGTTCATGTTACGAAAAATGACTACGGAGTATTTTCCTCCCTTAGGGGCCTCGCGGAAGGGAAGAGACAGATGACGAAGAAGAGGAATTGTTTAGTTTTGGAGTCCCCTACTATGCCAGTTGTGACCGCGTTGTAACACTTTTCAATACATTACGGCTTCAAGTAACAATACAATGGTGAGGCCTATTTCAGAGTTTTCTGCATACTGCACAGTCGTCTGGCATTTCCGAGAATGCATTTGAAACAAGAAACGATGATTGTGCACGGCCAACAGCATCAGACAGGCGGCGGAGCTCGTTGCAAACAACTATAAATGTCCCGAATCACATGAGGGGCAGGGAAATCCTAGTCTCTACTTTGCTCACAAAATATGGTGCTCCTATTCCAGTGGAACTGTAAATGACCTTTGCTAACTACTGCGATATAAAAGACCTCGTTTTATTCTCGCTTGTAGCGCTGTGTTTACAGAATTGAAATTCTGCAATTCTGCAACACAACCCTGAAATATAATGAAAAATGCACGTCTTGCGCCGCCACCGAGAGAACGCCAGCAGGCTCTTCGCTGGCGGTAATTGTGATAAAAATGACATTTATGCTAGTTAACATGAGCTTAGCACTCAGTGTGAATCAATTGAAGCAACATTACTCGCATTCCGAACAATCACAGAGTGCTGCGTGTATACTGGGTGTACCAAACACTAACATTCTATTGCTTAGAAATATTTCATATCAACAACTAGAATATTATGAGGTAGTTTCAGCTCATAACGTCGCTTTTGGTGAAGTGAGAAAAGTGATTCATGAGGCCAAATTAGCGATTTTATTCTATGTAACAATGCTTCTTTCTGAAACGGGAATACACAGACTTACTTGTCTCCGTGCACTGGAACAATGAGCGTTTTACATATATTTTATTGTTGACCTTCTTTTTAATTATTAATAAATTGGAATGCATATATAGTTCATACGAAAATGATCACTTGCTAGAACTAATTAGCTTGTTTCCTTAACAAAAAGCCACCCCATGGAAACCGCTGCGGTGAAATGTAGCTTTCTCAACACAATAGAAGTCCAAAGCCGTCATTTAACACATTATTCCCTGATGAATTGAGTGTACAAAGAATGAGTGTACAACTGTACAATGAATGAGGCACCTCTGGGGTGCTCACAAATATGATGAGGCATGTCATGTACGACAGTGCTGAAATTTAAACAAAAAAAAACAATACAAAGTAAACTCTGGATTACTCTCCGCAGTCTCAAACAAAGAAAACGTAACAAAGTTTTTGAGGGCAAAAGCAAAAGGCTGCGACATCGAAAGGAATGCTGAAAATGACTCACGGCAAACATTTGTATCGTCTTTAAAAAGCTTAACAACATCGAAGGAAATGTGGGAGCAGGTTATTTACTAAATGGCAAATTTTAATCACACCTTTCTCACTACTGCTGTGGAACAATTTTGTAGCAAAAACTGCAAGTCGTCGGCATGGCACTGTGGCACCGTGTGCCACACAAGAACAAGTACAAAAAGAAAGAAGGAGAACAGCGTGACGAGTGATTGGAAAAGCGGTGACTGCAAGACGCCGAATGACAAGCCCGAGTAGCTTCTATGCTAGGAGTACTACTGAGTACTACTGTCCAGGCCGAAGCCACTAATGCACGGCGGAATGAAAACAAAAGGAGGCGGCGGCCCGAGAAAAGTGAAGAACCTAAACTAACATGACCTTAAGATGTGTGTTTAAGCCGTTGCCTAACCTGTGTGCTCCACTACTGAACCTTAGCATATCCATGGGGCCGCCGCTTTCGCTACACCCTTGGGCTTAACCGTAGTTAAGCCACAGAATTTTGAATGGCAAATAGAACAGATTCGTTTTTCTTACATTCCTTCGCAGCTACAGCCTCATAGGAGCTAGAGCCCCATAGCACTTACGAGCTCTCTTGCTACATCTTCTCTAGACGTATTGAATAGGCTAATATTTATTCTTCAACCAGGTAGGCTGCTCCAACTTTATTATTAAGTGTTTAACCCATTAAGGATATTCGTATTGTCTTTACTTTTCTTTAAGTAAATGTTGTTTTTAATTGCACACGCATTATTGATAGGAAAAATATGGTCGCTGTTGTGTTGCTAGTTTTTGAGGTACAGCCCGTCACCATATGGTCACGATGGGCGCTTAAACTATCGGAACACATAGGCTAAATCATACTTTGATTGTAAGCGATGACACGAAGAGAAAAGCTTGCTTTGTAAATGGTCAGAGGCTTATTTGGTGTTGCATGCTTTATAGCATGATATGCGCATCCCGACGTCACATTCTGCTCATTGTAGGCGATCGTTTCTGTTAAATTGTCCTCAGCCGTTCTACTAGATGGCGCTGACCTGCATTCAAATTTAAATAAAAATTTAAATCCCCATATCTAAAAAGCGTTGACTCACAATAGAGGAAAATAATTAGGAAACTAACCAGTAAAATTTCTGGTCACAAGGACGAAGAAATACAAAGCGTTAAGCAACAGGTGAAAAACCCAGAAGGCAAAAATTGGTTAAGTTATAAGGAAAAAACGATAGTGTGGAACTATGCCGAAAGTGGAAAAGGCTGATCAGGAATGAAGCTTTCTTTGATAACTCAAGAGGCAAGGCCCTACTATTTAAGATAAATCAGGCTGTCTCAGAACACGCAGCTACGAAAAGAAATTTAATCATGCAGATGACTCATATGCAGTATGTGATAAATCCACAGCAAAAATTTCCCACTTTTTCTCGAATGGTATGGTATATATCCGGAAGTCGATGTAGGCGCGGTCACTCTTCCCGAGACCTTTGGGTTTAGAGATACCAGTGGCCGGGTGAACGAACCTACGGTGGAAGCTAGCAAAACTCGTTTAGAATATTGGTTGCTTAAAAGCAGACGAGTAACATAATGTTATTAATGTTGACAGAAAAATTCGAAGAATAGATTGATGGTATAGTTACCTGATCTAATAGATTATTTAAGATATAGGGGAAAAAGCGAGAACGATAGCAACTGCTACCACCTCGTTTCGAAGGGGTGCCCCTAAATTTCATCCGTCCGTCCGTCCGTCCGTCCGTCCGTCCGTCCGTCCGTCCTTCCTTCC